>JARRAA010019037.1:0-50536 GCA_030557295.1 Ecitodaemon sp. MM-2014 | reverse complement strand
GTTCCTCGTCTGCATGCTCCAGTCACTCCCGAAGTCCGATCGCTAACCACTTGAGTCCGTCTTGATTAGGTGGTGTTGGTGGTGTACCACCGTCTCCGAGTTAACAAATATAACAACAACTTATTCAATTATGTATCCTCCGCTATTGTTAACGATCTCCTGCCACTGTTCGACCAGGTCGTCGCTGCCTCTTTGCCAGAAATCGGCTGGTCTAGATTCGAAGAAGTTGAGGAGCCAATTTTGGAGGCCTTTTCATTGTTAAAGATTACGAATATTAACAAATGAAGGCAACAGGGTTGGAAAGGAGAAAATGGATTTTAGAGTGGTATAGTAGACTTGTTAAAATTTTCTGCAAATCCTGGTGAGAGAGATGTTTAGTTTAAACGCTCACTACTTATTACTCAACCCAATAGCAAAATGTAATTTGAATAATATCAGTGCTCACGAAATTGATGCAATATAATGTGACTGATACAATATATTAATGCAGGTTTTGTTAAAGCAGTTAAGCTCTTTGATTGTGTTATAACAATGTTTACCAATAAAATTAAATAAATAAAAGAAATAACATAAAACACTTTTTAAAATATGGTGAGTGCTACAATATACTGTAGCTTGGTAAAATTTATTGATAGGGATTTTGTCAAATGTAACATTCGGCATGATGTAATTGATAATACTTCAACGTTGTTTACAGCTGGTTGATTAACCGCAGTTTCCGCATTTGATTTGCGTTGTACCAAGCGTAATGACTGAAACATGATTGTAATTAAAATTAATGTTTGAGCTGTGCTCGATAATTAATGCAACACAATATTGCTTGATTCAATATATCCTCTATATAAGTCCTCTAATTGTAAGTATTTTGCGATTGGGTGTCAATCACGATCAATCATATAATGTTGCTTGTTATAATACATTGATATAAATATGATTGTCAACGTTTCCCGAAACATTGTGTTGTGTGTGGTGCAATTATTAATTCCGAGTTGTTTACTACTGGTGGATGAACTGCTAATTCCGAATTTGACTAAAAATTTAGAATTTTCAATGTGGAAAAAACCTCTGAAACATCACACTAAAAGCATCGCTTTCGTAGATTTAGAGTTTCTTATAATTGAAAATCAAGTTGCCCGCCAAAATATTTTACTTTGCTTTTATTGGGTTGAATAATACGTAATGAGCGTTTTATCGTCCACATTTTCGTTTTTCTATAATATACAGAAATGAGAAGTGTACCACACCATTCGAAAGCTCATTTTCTCCTTTAAAACCTTGTCGTCTTCATTTATTAACATTCACAACCTTGAAATAGCTCAGGCCTTGAAATACCGCCCATTTTCTCCCTGAATTTTCTTATTTCTATTTGGAATAACGAAAATTGTGAACGATAAAACGATCACTAATTATTACTCAACGTAATACTTTGTTTCAACGCTATAATTAACAGGACCAAACTCAAAAGCCAATAAGCCTAATAAGAGTATTTAATAATGTGGTAACGCCGCGTCGATCTTAAGTACCTATGGAACTAGCGCGAAGCGAAGCCCAAGAAACACAGCGCGCAAGTACTAATTGTTACATAATTCAAAATTAGTATCGAGCGTTCGCAATTAGTGGCCATGTGTTCGCGCGATCGGTCGACGAACCAAGCGAAATGCGAAGTTTACGCAGTTCACGCATTACAACACGTGTCGAACTATTTTCATTTTCGATCTAACCGCCGCAAAAGTAACCGAAACGTAAACGAAAAACAACATTCGTCGCGTGATTCACAATCAGAACAAGCAGTTTTGTAGCAGCAATTAACTTGAATATTTACATACTGAACGTACATATTTTTTAAACAAAGTATTAGATAATTTTCCTTTGTTTTTTTGTGTAGTTCGGTATCTACGTTCAATTATTTCAACAATTCCAGTGAATTTCAAATATTTGAATAAATCGCTTTGTTTTTGCCGCCGAAATTGTGAAGTTAAAGCTCAACTAATATTTTGCTTCAAGAAAATCTAGGCATATTTTACATTTCAGTGTATCATTGAATATATCGATATAATCATGAATTTGATTCGCATTTTCTAAAGTCTCGGATACTTATTACGATTTAACATTTTAGCTAGCTGGACTCTAGACATTCAGGAAAACAATTAATTGTATTGGGCAGAGTAATAAGTAATGAGCGTTTTCTTTCTTTGTAGAAAATTTGACTGTTCCTCATCAAATATAACATCATTTTAATCAATTATATATTCCGCTATTGCTAACGCCCCTTTACCAAAAAGTTAATGAAGTAACCTTCATTGTTGAAGATTACGAATGTTAACAAATGAAGACGATAGGGTTGTAGAGGAGAAAATGGCATTTCCAGTAGTATAATGTTCAGATTTTATGCAAATCGTAGCAAGACGGGTGTTTAGTTCAAACGCTCATTACTTATTACTCAACCCAATAATTACTAATGCTATAATTTAATAGATTATATCTTTGCGATTAATCTGAAAATCTCTGGAAATAATTGTGCAAAACGCAATAAAAATGTAATAGTAGGAGTTATTCTACAGAACGTAACAAAAAGGAAACAACGGTAGACTCACATTATCTCAAAGTTGCGATTTAATAATTAACAGTTTTGGCTCTGTAGTTGTACAGTAGTTGTACTTGATAAACAGAATAAAAAAAAAGAGAATATCTTTTATCTTAAATTTTCCGTGCATTTTTAGTGTTTTTTAGTTGCCTGGTGGGGCAATTAAAATCATTTCAAAGTAAGTGAAAGAGAACTAAAATTAATTTATAATTTTCTGTCACGTCAACTATAATAGTTCTTGCCCACACCCCAACAAAACAACTATCGTGTTCAACCCGCTTTCATTCATATTTTTTGTATAACGAGTGATTAACGACGTGTTTGCATCCAAGGAAAACTAATAGCGGGTTCCACGAACTGCACCTACGTCGTCGCCGCCGTCGGCGGAGGCGCAGCCGTACTAGCCACCCCCGAAGAGCTCCACAGCGCCGCGACGCGACGCGCCGCGTTCTTCGTGCGCGCATGGCACGAGCGCGTCCTTGCCGTGGAATCGGGATCGATACGTCCTCGTGCGCCCTGCGGCCCGCAAGAAGCACATGCACAACCATCCCCACGTTGTGCCTGTGCGGAGTGCGCATTCCGGCGATAGTGCGCGTCCGTGCGCGCCGGCACGCGTCCACCGAATCTGCCACCTTCGGGTGTGTGTCGCCACTTCGTGTTTTCCCACCTGCCCGGGGCAGGAAAGACGAGCGGTCGACTTTGCAACAATCAAACTTAACGTAGAAGACGAACGTATATTTTATACCCAAAGCTTCGGTCGATAAGTCAACCAAAGCAACGTGAAGATATTCATAAAGTTTACAGGGTTGCTTAAGTAATATTATCTGGGAGTCTCTGTGCGAAGGACCAAAGCTCGAAAATAGTTTCGGATATTACGTGAGAGCGAAAGTTGCGCGAGCGAGCAATTTTCTGGTTTAGTGCTCCACTGGCAAATGGTTACACGGTTTGATGAAAGTGTCTGGCAGTAATGGCGACTGCTCATCGGCAAGTTAGGATGTTGGAGAAGAATCCTTCGGCGGCGATGCCGCAGATTCCGATTAACTTTAATGACAATACGCTCTTTGCGGTTTACTGTTTCATCAAAAACTTTATTGGGTAAGTGTTTCGCACCGCCTTCAAACAGATCATTTCGTAGAGCAGCTAGGATAATGTGTTTGCGTGGAGTATTTTGTGACTGAAAGATTCGGAGCAAATATCATAAACTTTTCAAGGTTAACCGATTTTAGGACTTTTCAAAGATTATGAAATGGAAATATTAACGTTGTATCAATAGGGAAGAAATCCCGAATGAATTCTGACAATCCCGATGGAATTTAAAATCTTAAAATATCCTTAAAACGTAGTTTCCTAAAAATAGTATAATCTGAGTGAGAAATAATTAATATGTATCAAAATGTATCAAAAAGCATTTCTGGATTATAGCCAATGTAATTTCTAATGTTTCATTTAAAATGTCATAAAATCTATAGAAATTATCGTGCAAACGTGACAAAGAACGTACTTTTGCAAAAATCCATTCGATTAGCATTAACTGCAGTTATTTATACAATAATTATCATTTTAAATTCCCAGAGTATCTAATTATGAATGTTTTAAGGCAAGTATCTTTGTTTAAACTTGAATTCCCTGGGGGTTATATTGCAAAACGTAATAAACACACTAATTTTGTGTTTTATTTGCATTTTAAAACACATGGGACAATATTTTCGTGTAAAGTCCTTTCAAAAATTCCACATGTAAAGAAGTCGAGTAGGCTTGATTCGGTGCAAATGAAACTTTTGAAGGTTAAACAATTTTGTAAAAATTTAAAAAATAAATTTACAATGTTGTGTTAATAAATGTGGAAGCCCTAACGCATTCCTTAGGTCCTAATGGCTTTTAAGCCCTTAAAATATCATTAAAACGTATTTTCGTAAGAATATGCTAATCGGAGAAATAATTCATCTTCAAAAAGTCATTTTACATAACGCGCCTGCGAAATCGTTTCAAACATCAAATATGATTGGGTGTTTGTGGCCATAAATCAAAACTACCGTCACCTGGCCTACATTTACACGTAACCTTGACTGCCTCAATTATTTTTCGTTCGATTTTGGTGCAGAGCCTGCAGAGCTAGCCGTACATACGATGTGTTCATTCTAAACTTACAATCTTTGCCTCACAAAAAGTGTACAAATCTAACTATTCCAGGGCAAACGTTTTAAAAGTTACATACATTTGGCATCCACATTTTTAAAGCAGCACCTGATAAATATTCAACAAACGCGCATTAATACCTTGGGCTTTGGATAAAACGTTGCAACAGTTGCAACGTTCACAGTCGCAACCAGAAATGTCTGGTTTTAGCTGATTGTGAATGTTTAACTTAACAAATTTAACAATTGACAACGTCAATGGTGATTCGAGCCAATGTACACAATGTACCGATATGTGCGCCACATGTTTGTCCATCGAACAGGCGAGGCGCAAATGTTTAACAAAGCGAGTAAACAGCGAGTCTTATTTTATTTACTTTTAATTGTTGTAGCGGCGTAAAAACGAATTGACACCGAAAAATTCATTGACTACAAACCCTACAAAGGTAATTCACAACATTAAATAAAGAGGCATTAGTGTTCCTCTTTAAATAAATTAATTTCTGTGATGCTCAGGGGGAGGATAATGTTACAGGGCTGTTGAAAATGTCGAATCATCGTTATATTGTTTTGGACACACTGTATGCAGCAAAACTGCCAACTCACAAATCGATCTTGTTCTGCTTTTATAATTTCGATTCTTTAAACCCGTGGGCATGTTATTAGACGTCATAACGCTGCTAACCGAAATTGTTCGCTCGGTTTGGGAAGTCGCAACTCGAACGTAAATATTTCCAGCGCGCTTGCATTCGAATCGCGATCCAGTTTGGCTTCCTTCGGTCGCTTTGCTCTTTCGCGACCGCCGCGACTCGATCGCCGCCTTCGATTCATAACAAACGCCCGAAAATATCCCACGCCATTGTGCTCGGAGTCGAAAACATTCGAGACGCTCGCGCGTGTTTGTTTATTGGCGTAAGCAGCAATCGCATGTTCCCGTTGTCCGCTGTCCAGCGTTTGTTGTGTCCGTCGACCACTCGCACTTTTCGATCGATACAATAATACGATAACAATAAAAACGCTCGGCGTCGGCGTTTTTCGGCAGACAAGTCGTTTTAAGCAGCGAGTCGAGACTCGAGCGGCCGGCATCGAAACGTAAACACGAATTTCCTGCAAGGCGGATAATGCCTGCGCAAATAATCAAAGGCTCATTATCGAATTACGAGCAAACATCGTCGGAGAGAGGCTTTGAGCGGCTGCGACGGCGTCGGCGTGGGATCGGTGAAATTGACACTTTTTCGATGTCGTTAATGAGAATGTAAACACGCTTTGCACGGCGGCACTATTATTTATGGACGCACCGCCCGGGTCAACGACTGCGTAAAAAACAATGGATCAATCAAACACATCGTTGGACGCGCGTATCGCATCCATCATTCATCTATTTGCACTATTAACCCTTTGTTTGGAAGGTTTCGGTGTCGTAAAAAATATGGATATTAACAAATCGTTACAAGCTAGCTTTTTGGTTGTCTGCGATGTGCTACAAATAGGGGGCGAAGGCCTCTAGATGAAGAATAGAGTTGAAGGGCGTTTGAAAGTCATCCAATTCGAATGAAACTAAATTCTATTAAAATATGATTCAAAGAATATTTATTGAAAGCACGATTATGTCTAGGAATCTATTCATCTGTTGTAACGTAGAAACTAATTGGCATGAAGGACCTAGGTAAAGTTGTTTAGGAAGTGCGAATTTGGTGGCAATGAAACTAAACACCAGTTTTATCATAATTTGTATAAAATTTGAATCAGTGTATACCATTCGAAAGTATATTTTCTTCTCTAGTACCATGCCGTCTTCAAAACTGGCTCTTCAACTTCTTCGAATCTAAACCAGGCGATTCATTTGTTCCTTTGGCAGAAGCAAAGGAGTTGAACAATGACTGGGTCTCGTTAGCAATAGAGGAAAATACATAATTGATTAAATTATTATTATAGTAGGAACGGTCGAATTTTTAATAAAGAAAACAACGCTCATTACTTATTACTTGGCCCAATACATTTTCTTTTTGAATGTTCTCAGCTCATAGAATGACGAAAAATGTGTTCTCATCCCTATTCATCGTAGAATAATGGATAATAAAAGGCTCATTACATATTACTCAACCCAATATTAATGTTTGTATTGAAAAAGCTGAATCTCGCTCAATTTTGACATTCTAAACATGATTAAACCGATTACTAACGTGCGATTAATATTTTGGAATATTCTCTTAAAAATACTATCAGATATCAGATATCAAGTCCCAAAGCACCATGTTACTAGGAGAATTGTTTCAGTTTTTAATTGAAAAACGTAAATGGTCTGCCATACTAACAACAACCAATGAAATTCCTTCTAATTTATGCCGTACTTGTCAATCACTTTTGTATGCTCCGAGACATTGTAAATGAATGATACACGTGTTAGATTCATCCAGAGATTGAATAGTCAAACATAAACGGGGTCGTAAAACCGCCGGCTTAATTAACAGAGATAAAATTCAATTGTTTGTTCGAGGAAACTTTTATG
The DNA here is from genome assembly GCA_030557295.1 of Ecitodaemon sp. MM-2014. NCBI lineage: Eukaryota > Metazoa > Arthropoda > Insecta > Coleoptera > Staphylinidae > Ecitodaemon > Ecitodaemon sp. MM-2014. The sequence goes on along the minus strand of JARRAA010019037.1, from coordinate 43,308 downwards.
TCTTTCTTAATTTCCTATCGTTCTGTTTCGATCTCGACGCGCAATCAAAAATTAGCCAACATATATGTATCAAGCTACTCAGAGTAGACTCTCTCAGACAATATGTCTGTCATATTACGCTTTGCTTATTCGTAAATCCAACTGCATTTTCCTCTCGAAATTAACTTGTGATATCACTGTGCAAATAATTGTATAACTCTCGAGCTTCTCACCTCCTCGGCTCATACAGCCATTACAAATAAACACGAAATGCAGGTACATACGATGCGAGTGCGAAGCTGTTTAATTTAGATTCGTGGAGGTAAATACAATTTCCATTCGGTGATAATTACTCCGTCGTGTCTCCTGCATCATTGTCATTATCTGATATCTACCAGGTCGTATCTATCTCGGACCGCAAATAACAGTCACCCGACGTGACGACGTCAGTCATCACCTTAAAGTTTATTTGTTCGCAAATGTTTCCTGTTTTGTTCGTCAGAGCGTTCGTTCGTGCGTTCCTTAACAAGTTGCATTTCGCGCTTCATTGTGTCATGCGTCAATTCGCGCTGCACTTTGATTCTTTCTCTACACTACATAATCACTCATTGTGAGCAAATTAGGCAATTATCTCAAAAAATGCTCGTTGGCTTGACTTTTAGAAAAACTGCAGGCAAACTAGTTTCAAAGTGCGTTACCTAATTAATTGAAACGATATTTTCTCGATTGACGTCACAGTTAAAAAGAACATGGCAATTTCCGTCCATTTTTATTTCACAGCGCGAAAGATAACGAGGTGTATTGATACGCAAAAATTAACAAAGGGCGGTACTGTAGTCGTTTATGTTTTATGTATTCTTGGAAGCATGATGTCATTCAAGAAGAGGGTTGGCTGTTTTTGGTCGTTAGGTTTGGTTTTACCGAGATCGTAACCCATATTAACTTTCCCAATGACGTCATTCCGAGCTAATAAGAGTGGTGCAATTTGAAATTATGCAAACGCGCGTTTTATAATGTTTTGAATTTGAAACTTGTAATTAAGGCGGGGAGGACCATAATGGACCTATCGCCTTCAAATCAAACCAGATTTTAATAACTAATGTGAGATAAAAAATGTAATTGCAACACTTTGACAGAAAATTATTTTCCGCGCTTTAAAAATGAATATTTCTGGGAAATGATCGTGTATATAGCTAGTATCGTGTAGCCTTTATAGTTCTCTGTTAAACAATTGAAAAAATAAACGAAACTACTAATGACAGATAAGAAACAAAGAAGAGATAATTAAAAATACTAAAATAAAGACGAAGGTAACAACTCTAACTTGGATTTTGTGAAGTATTGGGTTGAATGTGAGTAATAAGTGGTGAGTGTTTTATCGACCACATTTTTCGTTTTCTACAATAATTAGAGATGAGATAATCCATTTTAGCAAATTGTTGTATTATCGCCCAAATTTCTTATCGTTCTAAATAGAGATGAGGATATTCAGAAAGAAAATTGATGGTATTTGGTTGAGTATTAGGTAATAAGCAAATATAACACCATTCAACCAGTTGATCAATGCCCCTTTGCCAGCTGGCCTCCATTCGAAGAAGTTAAGGAGCCAATTTTGGAGGTCCTTTTCATTGTTGAAGGTTACAGATGTTAACAAACAAAGACGACAGGATTGCAAGGGAAAAAATGATTTTTTGAATATCTCATATCTCTATTTATTGTAGAAGAACAAAAAATGTGAACGATAAAACGCTCACTACTTATTGCTCAACCCAATACATCAAATAATGAGCAACTATGCCCATCTAGCCCATCTAGGGTGGACACTAACTTGCTTGTCTGACATTATGGCATTGCATCAATATTTCTTCTATTTGAGAACTATTAACCCTTTATTTCAAAAATGTTTGTGTTAATTTTTGATTATCAGCACAATGCTACAAAATTGCTAGATTGTTTAGGACGTCTAAGACTTTGTTTCAAAGTTGATTTTTTAGTTATGCATGGTTACAAATGCTTCACAAAATAGTGCTGTTGTAACAAAGAAATTAGTTGTGAAAAATTAAGAATACATAAAGGTAGAAATACATTTTGGCCCGATATTATTCTATGAAATGTGACAATGATTTGCCTTCCAATGCACTTATAAATATTATGTTTTTAAAAATTGAGTTTCTTAAATAAATTATAGTCATATATACAGTTTTTACAAATAAGCCGTAAAACCATTTGCGTATTAAATTCTTTATACATTACGGAAACCACACATAAATAATCTATGCACGTGGACGTGAATATAAATGTTTCATGTGAAATGCAACTAATCAGGTACCTATCTCGATATAACTAAAATTGTTTATCGCGTTAATTTTTTTAAATGCAATGATTTGTCAACAAACAAAAAGGAACAATCACGTTTTTGCAAATATTAGAAATATTAAGTTTGTCCTTGGCCGACGACAACGATAAATAATTACAACTATCATGCAATTACGATAAGTCCGCAACAACACGCCTGGAAATGAACATAATCCACGCCATAAACCAAGCAAACCACAATAAATGACATTATCTCGCATGTAAAAATATGTCATCTATGTATTATGTGCTCACATTTTAATTTTCCACTTTTCAATTCAACTCGATTGAAATAGGACTAAAATTTTGGCACGTGTTTTAATTACTGCTTCTCTGATTTTATACTATGTATTTATTCAATGCATATATTCGGTGTATATTCAGTGAATAAGTTAATTATACAATTTTATAAGGTTTATAGCGACAATCAAAGTTTATCACATGACGTGTTGACATTCGCACTATTCACGTTCACACGATTTGAATCATCGTTTGCTCGGCGGCTAGCTTCACAGGTCGTGCACGAATTGCATGAAAACCACACATCAAGACATGTGCGCATGACATGTTACATGTCGTAATTGGGATGTGAGGCGTCTTTATCTAATCGCGATGTTGATGCAAACATGTCTGTTTGTTTTGACACACACCGCGGTTCAACCAACGCGAATTATTTTGAATTCCTGGAGCACCTCATCCTCCTGGAATATTTGTCAATTATAATATTGATGTACGGTCCTTCTTCTATGCAAAATAAAAGGATAAACGAATTGTTACCAACGTATTGTGTTGAGTAAGAAGTAGTGAGCGCTTAAACAAAACACCTGTCTCGCCACGATTTGCATAAAATTTGAATTGAAGTATATTATACCACTCGAAAGCTCATTTTCGCCCCTACAACCCTCTCATCCATTTTCTTCCTGGATTTTCTCATTACGAAAAATGTGGACAATAAACGCTCATTACTTATTACTCGGCCCAATACTTCGTTAGGATCCGGCGGCGACTCTAAAATTGATCGTGACTGGCGAGTCTAACCCGATTCGTCTCTGGTCAGTCTGGGTGGCCCGGGTGGGTCGGCGGATTCAACGCGCGTTAGCTGACTAAGCGCGCGACGCATGCGCGCTTAATCGCGAATCGAACTCGGCGCGCCGCGGGCGTATTTATCGAAAGCGCTCGCGACGGCGCGACTCACTGTCTCACCGGCGTCTCGCGCGAAAGCACGCTTTATTGCACCGCAATTAATTCGCGAGCATAAAACGCAAACCGCGCTCGCGCGTTTGCCGCTTTTTGTGATCTCATTGTGCCATAAACGAAACAACAACAAAGACTCGAAACTAAATTACGAATCAGATTAATTCCGATCCAACGGCGGCAGAAAATCTATTAGCGATTGATTCTCTGTACAAAAGTTAATAATAAACAATCGATCGAAATGAAATTGGACGTGTCCGTCAGTCGCATCGAATGCCCCAGCACTAAGGGATTGAACGCCACCGCCACCGCCAACGGCATGAATTTGATAACTCGCGAAGCTCTTCGTAACGCACTCCTGCAATTTTTGGACTTGGACTACTCAAAGTAAGCTAATTAATTACCTCGAATCGATTACTAGAAATAAGTAGTACTAACTAGACGACATTTGTTCGTCGTTGATTATTTTTTCTACAAACATCGCGGTTATCGATCTTCCCGATGAGCTTTCGGCTGTTTTTCGATAACTTCGATAAGTTAATCGCTGATAGCGTGCTTATAATCCCAGTATGGTTACTCATAATTTCCGAGAGCTATTGCTAAGGCGTTAGATCGACATGTGTGGTTAGAATTATCACTACAACACACAATTTGCCGCTATAATCGCGTCACACTTCATGCTATGCCAGTCGATTATGAGCGAAATTGTGACAACTTAACTGTGACGTAATTAAAACTAATTGCATCATTTATTGCTCATTTGCGCGACTCATTATACCACAATCAATTTTTATCAAGTTTAATTATCGAAATACATTTTTAACGGAATTTTAAGCGAAATATTGGGTTGAGTAATAAGTAATGAGCGTTTAAACTAAACACCTCTTACGCTACGATTTGCATAAAATTTGAACAAGTGTGCTGTACCATTCGAAAGTTCATTTTCTCCTCTACTACCCTGGTGCCTTCATTTGTTAACATCGTAACCTTCAACAATGAAAAGAACCTCGAAAATTGGCTCCTCAACTTCTTCAAATCAAGGCCAGCCGATTTCTGGCATAGGGGCAACGATGCACTGGTCGAACGGTGGCAGGAGATCGTTGGCAATAGCGAAGAATACATAATTGATTAAATTGTTGTTATATTTTATGAGGAACAGTCGAATTTTTCATAGAAAAAAGAAAAATCGCTCATTACTTATTACTGAAGCCAATACAATCAATTTTCTTCCAGAATTTTCTGATCTTTAATAATTATACAATAATCGGTTCGCTGGATATTCTCATCTCTATTTATTGTAGAAAAACGAACAATATGGACGATAAAACGCTCATTACTTATTACTCAACCCAATCCTGGTTGTTGCGATGCGATTGCTATTCGCTTTGTGAACGTCGATCGGTTCCGATTATTCCCGGCGACGTTATGACACTTTGAACGGTGAAATATTCAAAAATAACGCATTGTTGCCCAGCAGGCCCCCGACGAGCGGAGCCGCACTCAATTAGTTTCGTCATTCGCGCGCGCAAGTTGGTCAGTAACGCGCGCGAGCGATCGCGCACGGCGCGCGCCAACTTGTCTGTGGAAATGTGCCAAATATGTCTGCAAAAGCGCGAAAGAGTTTTCCGCGCACCGCCCGGCGGTCAGGCGAAAAATTCAAGTGCACTTTCGGCGCGCTTAACCTTTCGGGCGAACTGGGCCGAGCGATTTATTTAAAGAGAACACAGAAGCACCAAACGTCGCTGCAATTAAAATTCTAATTGTAAGCAAAATATACCGGCCAGGCATTTAATTTCAGATCCGTAAATAGCTTTCATTGATACATTCCGTTCATTTCTAATACTAGAATTTGGAAAACATTTTATAATGTTTTAATTAAAAAATCCTATTTCTGGGTTGAGTAATAAGTAATGAACTAAGCATCTGTCTCGCCTCGATTTGCATAAAATTTGAACAAGTGTACAAACTATGCCATTCAAAAACTCATTTTCTCCTCTGTAACCCTGTCGTCTTCACTTGTTAACATTCGTAACCTTCAACAATTGAAAGGACCTTCAAAATTGGCTCTTCAACTTCTTCGAATCTAGGCCAGCCGACTTCTGGCAAAAGGGCATCGACAAACTGGTCTAACGGTGCCAGGAGATCATTAGCAATAGCGGAGAATACATAATTGATAAAACTATTGAAAAATGTGGACGAAAAATATCCTCCACTGTATTTTCTTATTTCTATTTATTGTGGAATAACGAAAAATTTGAACGATAAAACGCTCACTACTTATTAGTAATATTTGGGTTCACTTTGCAATAATATGGTTCGCTTCACGTCGAAAGTAATTTTGTTGAAATAATGGAACAAGTGCGGGTATTACGGCATCCCCTTTTACGTTCGTGTGCTCATAACTCAAACATTTATCAGTGATTCATTTTGAACACCTTTAATACTCTAATTCTAAAACGTGCACTCATAAAAATCATGACTTTACTCGAACGAACTCGCAACATAAAATTTCATAACTCATTCGTATTATCCATGCAAAACGCTCTGCTAAAAGTGAAAGTATTTTTAAAAACGAGTAAAATAATGTTGAATTGTACTTCCGTTTGGAACTTTCCGCGATCATAAAATATCGCACATTGACAACGCATTGTCAACAAACATCGTGCAGTTCCATGATTCATCAGATCCGCAGACCGACGGCGATGATTTTTATGTTTGCCAAAACGCTGTCGACTTGTTTTGTGATTATTTAAATAAGTACAATCGCATTAACATAAATAAACAAACACGCTGTTTTTGCAAGCTCGGCGCTAATGGGTTCATGCCTACCTATACGATATGTTTAACCCGGCTATTTTTAGTCGCTTATTGCCAATTAAGTTTGATTCGTGTCGAATCTGCGAACCAATGGCGCGGTGAAATATCAACGACTGATATAAACACGCGCGGCGTTCGCGTCCAAATCGACGTGTAAATTATGCGACGATATACAGGGAAGACTGGTGAGCAGTGATAAGAAGCGTGATAACAAGAGGCGATTTATTGAAGCTTTATCAGAATAACTGTCACTAAAGAAAACTACAGTTCAATTTGAGCGCAAACGTGCTCGATAACAGCGGAAATTAATAAGCTATCGACGCGGCTAATGAATTTCAACTTTGTTTGTTAGAATACATCACGCCAGCACGTATGACAATATTATCATAGACGGAAGATTAGAGAAATTTAGAGTGACGTAGATGGCCGGATTTTATCAGTCTCTTGATTGTTATTGTTTATTATTTTTATTTGTGTTTCAACGACTGGTGCACAAACGCGAACGCACATGGTTCGGACACTATTGATTGCGAATCGTGATGAATGAAAGCGATAAAAATCTCGACGATCGAAGCTATTTTTAGTTCGGCGATGCTGCGTTAAATAGTGCCAATTAGCGTTGATTGGGAGCGAATTCTATAAGGGAATGCGAATGACACGTTCGGCCCGGTCAAAGGAGGCAATGAAAGATAAAAATACTTGCCGAGTTTATTGATTGTTCGTCATATTCGTCGACGATTTTGCAATCGTACTAATTTATGCTTTATTTTTGTTTACAGTGTCTCTAGCTGCACGAGCGCAGTAATCGATGCTAAGATCGAACGAGCTATGGTGAGTAATTATTTCAAATTATATTTACCGGATGTTAGATTCGTTTTAAATGTGCACACGTCTTTTAAAAGAAGAGCAAATTAAATTTTGTGTAGCAGTTCGAAAGACGGAAACGCTTTTTTAATATCTGAGGATTTTAAAATCGAGGAAGCGTCTAATAAATGCTCCTTAAGTAGAGTCCTTAGGTACCGAAATTCTCGAAGAAAATGGGAAAACTGTTTAATTCTAAACTTTTTTTTTTAATAACAGAGAATAAGTCAAAAGTCGAAAATCGAGGGAGCGTCTAAGCTTTCCCTAACCAAAATCCTTGCTTGGTTATTTACTGTGTAAAAAAAACGAGCTAGGTAACGAAATTTTCGAAGAAAATTGGAAACCTGTTCTATCCTAAAAGTTTTTTTATTGTTAATATCAGAAAATAACGTCAAAAACATGAACATTTTAAACAACAAACAGCAGTTTAAAATAGAAGGAGCGTCTAGGTTATTTGCCGCATAAAAGGACAGACCGAGCTAGGTATTGAAATACTCGAAAAGGTTGGAAACTTGTTCCGTTTTAACATTTTTGTTAATATCAGAAGATAACTTAAATGTCAAAAATAAAAGAATCTGAAAGAAAATGATCGTCCTATAACATGCAATCTTTCATTTTAAATTTAAATCTTTGTATACGCCAATTTGATGTACCTATCATGCACAATATTTCGAATATTATTTTTGGTGTGAAAAATTAGATTCAGCTCTTACGTAGAACGCTAATGATCATTTCGAACGTGCGAAAACTTGCCTGTCAAATGCACAAAGTGTAATTATTTAAGCTTGTTGGTGCACGTGCATTTCGCGCGCTGCCAAAACGCGCGCGATATTTCTGGCCGCCTACGCCTCCATCTTCCAAATATAAACACCCCCCAAACGAAGCGTAAACAGGTAAATAAGTCAACGTGCACGCAATTAATATTAGAAATTATCTTCAACTCGAGCGTATATCGCGCACGCGTTGTAATAACTTTACACGCAGCCACGACTAGCGTTTTTATTACCTGCGAGCTTTTAATAAACGTTTTGTTGTTCCCGTGTTGCAGGACATGTCGCACAGTCTAATGTACGCGATGCAGGAGGAGGTCGACGTGCTGAACAAGCAGATCGTCGTCCTCGTCGACCGCATCAAGCAGCTGGAGGTCGAGAACGCTTTCCTCAAGTCTAACGCCTCGCCGGACGTCCTGCGGGCCCTCAACAGCGGCTCCGCACCGCCGGCGCCCATCACTTCCTGCTGCATCGAGTACGAAAAGGACATGCAGAAGGAGGACCTCGAGGTGGCCGCCATCACGGCCAACGGCGTCTTCGGCGTGCGTTACTAAATCCTCTGCGGGAGCGACGCGCGTTCGCGTTCATTCAGTATTTTTGCAAGTGATCCACGACGACGAAGCCGACGCTCCGAGTACGCCCTTCGATTCGATCGACTCATTGGCCATCCTACCTAAGCAATTTGATACCACACACACCCACACACTGCGGACACGATGCGGCGCATCGCCACGTGGCCTTCTTCGAATGGGAGACATTCAGGGATAACGCGATGCTGACTTTTAACACTTTGGCGTTAATCTGTTACCTATACTCGTATTCGTCATTTGTACCCTACGTAGATTGCAAGACGAGCGTCAGACCAGTCGCGTTGCCTGATATCCTATTTGCCTGATATTCAAGTTACCAATTATTATCAATCGTATAGTTATTTTCAATTATTTTGGTTGGACATGATGAGGAGGTAAACGGAGGAAGATAACGAATTGGAGAAGAAAGGGATCAAGGTAGTGGCGGATCGAGATGGAAGCATGGAAACATGGAAACAAGGATCAAGACAGAAGGAAATCGTTCGGTGCTATGAGAATGTGATTTATTTGATTTTAGATTGCATGAAATGCTAAATATTTAATTTGTTAGATTTAACGACGGTTAGATTTAAGAATGCAAGACATGACAGGTTATGCGTTGAGGTTTGGAAGGCGCGAGAAGCGAAGACTTTTTTGCTGACAATGAGTGTCGAAATGTTTGTAGCAAAACCGATATGTTCAAATATTTAATGATCTGAGCGTCCAGCATTTTTAGGCCTAGTCTTGCTTACCGTAGGTAATAATGGCTGTGCTAAATTAATGATAATTAATTAACAAATTAACACACACTGTGTATGACACATAATTAAGTCACACGCAACGAAGCAACCAAGCGTGATCGACAAACTAGCTAGGAACCCTTTATTTATATATTACATGATATGTTAGGTATTCGAGAATTGTAAGCGGCGGACGAAGAAGTGTATAAACATTATATGTTTGTATTTTAACTTAATGTAATCCCCGATAGTGTCATTTACATTAAATCTTATTTTAAACTAACTCGACTAACTAATTTATTCGCGCACATTTTGCCTAACCAAAGAAGGACGATGAAGTGATTGCATTCCAATACGGTCAGAATAGAATTAGGATTGTATATTTGTCTTATGTTAACAGTGTTATTAAAAGTTTAATAAATTAAGTGAATATTGTGTTTTACTTTTGGTTTATGGTCGATTTTAACTTGGTATTTCTTTTTCTTTCTTTTCTTTGCCACTTCCGGCGGAAATTCAAATCACAATGCTATTCCTCCTAGACCCCGAGTTACAGCCGATTTTTGCATAGATTTGACAACTGTAAAGCCCATTTTGCAACATTTCCGGCGAAAACTGAACGACAAGTAGTGCTAAAACTAAAAGATAAACTTTTCTGCAACGAAACTTCAACCTTGAACGCCATTTTTAAGCACGGATAGGTAGCGGATAAATTTACACTATTTTGACCTTTTCCCCTAATCCAATTGTAAGTATTCGTGGCCGAATACTTAAACCTTAACGAGAATAATAAAGGCCCATCCTTATATTTAATAATTTTACAGAAACCCTTTCTTCTGATGTTTCTTCGGTCTTTCAACCTAGTCGTTATCGTAGAATAATTTTCAGTGGTCTCCCTGTTTTCTTCGAACCAATTGCAATGACTGGTCCACTTGTCACTGTAGAATTTTCAGATTGAAGGTGGTGAATCAGTTTAAGCAATAAATTATCAAGCTTTGAATCAAACTAATTTATCCATTGTCATTTATTGAAAATAATGGAAACCAATGAAAATTGTAAATGCTGGTAAAGGTTGATTCAAAGATGCTGATAAATTCCGATAGATAATCGTTTCACCCTATTCTTTGCACTTTCTACCTTATTTTTTAATTTCCTATACTTATCAGTCTATTATTATTGTTCTGTAGATTTTCCTCAATACGCACCAATGTCACATCAATCAGTTTTCTGGTTCTTTTGCCAATTGATCATGTTTGTTCAATGTTTGCAACTTCTCTTCGCATTTCTGGTATCCTGTTATTAACTCACATTTTCTGCTTTCCCACTTTGATAGTTAGCAGCGTTCGTTAAGGAATCACAAGAGATGTAACAGTTAGCAGTGTTAGAATGTCACCAAGTTTCTTACAAATTGAAAGCAAGATCACTAACTTAAAGAATAACAGGTAAGATATATCACACATCATGTACAAATATAAATTTATTTAATTACAAATTGGGGGACTTAAATGAGTAGTAACACGTAAATTATTTGTGCTGCCAATTGCCGTTCACAACAGAGAAACTCAGGCGCGCGCCCCATCCCGATGGAAAACTCGAAATTTCCCACATCCGTTAGAACGAGGCGAGCGGACAAACTCAAGATAAATATTATTTGCTTTCAATTCTATACAATAATGTGCAATTGGCAGCCAGAAGCAACAACGCACGAGTGTTGGATGTTCACAAACCGCCATGCACTGCATCGCCTTACTGCCGATCAGAATACGAGAAAATAAATAGCATCGCTTTGATTTGAGAGAGCCGCGGCGGGCTGGCCGTCGGCCGGCGGTATAATAAAATAATACACGGATAAAAATAAGCAATAAATACATATAAACAAAATTACATTGTTTTTTTTTCCACTGTAACTCTAACGGTCGCTAATGTAATCCATAATATTTAATCATCTCCATTCAATGCAATTGCGATAGTTCTGTTAGTCGTTAATATATATATATCGATATACTCCTTTTGTTTGCCGCCTCACTCCACTTGTAAAATATCTATTACATTTGCAACACTAACTAATTTATTTATATATAATATGTATAAAATCGCATACATTCGCAAATTAGTTTGTTCTGTCTTTCTCAATCTCCGCTCACCGCTCGAATCGAACTCTAACCACGCCACCAATGCTGCGCATGGACGTCGATCGTGTTCAAATAATCGAATTTGCGAAGCAATCGATCGCGTTCAAAGCACTGGTTTCGAATATGTACAACAAGTTCATCGAACAACTGCTTGGCAAACCGCACGGCGGTCGAATTAGATGAACACGCTCGACGTGCATCACGTTCAATGCTCAAACGATGCTCAGATTTACGCTAGGTGGTCCTGGTAAAAAATATAATAGAAATACTTGAGGCCCTCAACTTCTGTTATATCTTTTTGCAATCTGTAGTATCAAACACCTAGCATAAGTTATAAGATATCGATATAGCTAGAGGTCGCAGTCGTTTCACATCAGTGGTTGTAAACAAATGAAAAAATATGTATATCTATAGGCTAACTTTGTACATTTTGGTTTAACTTCTAGTTAAATTAAATCGTGAACGCCATTCGCGCACGCATTTCCGCCGTTCGCTATCGATTGAAGTCCGCTTGTTCGGAAACGTGTGGCGCCGGTGTTTCACTTCACTCTTATTTACATACGACCGCATAAATTGTTTAAATAAATTCCAACCCGGTGAAATTCGCTTAACGCTAGGATCCCCGTGCGTGAACCTTGCGCCCCCCATGGTATGACATTTATAGTTGCGACTGCATTCGCATGCGGTCTTGCTATCATGACTATTTCGAAAAATTTTTCTTTTTGTGAAATCGTTTAGTTCTAGTTTGGTAGTTCTAATTGCAAGTGATATCCATTTTACACTCTAAATTTACAACTATTGAATATATCCCAGTGATTCACATTTATAGTAACAAAGAATCCGGGGACGAGGGAACATTATCTATGACGCCATAGAAAGACGATAAAAACGCAATGACTGACTGTAACATAAATACAAAGGACTTTACAGCATAAATAAGGCTTTAATATATAGAGTAGAATAGTATAAAAATACTAAATTTGAAACTAAAATAGCGACACAATTTTTGAAAATTCCTGTCATTTTCACGGGCACCCCTTGCGTTTGCAGTCATACTATAATTGATGCCGTGACTATGGGGGGAGTATATAAGTTCTCTACACGCTTGCATCACTTCACAAAGTCCACACTAGCCCATGTAGTCGGGATCACTGTAATCGCTCTCGTCGCCGGAGCTGACGATTTTTCTGCGCTTCTTTTTATGCCGATGCTTGCGCAGCTTCTCCGTCGTGGATTTGCGCGGCGTGCGTTGTTTCGGCTCGTGGTCGATCCGCCGGTTAGAGATCACGAGTTTCGGCACTTTCGGTGGAGCGTTATCCTGCAAAAGCACAACGAGCAGTTAACGACTGTAAAAGTACACGACAGACGTGTTGATTGGACGGAAATTTAACGTACCTTGTAATTTGAAAGAACTACCTGGTCAGCATCAGTCAGAACCGACGAGGTGGCAATGTTATTAAACGTCACGTTGGTGTTCACAGCCGGCTGCTTCGCATTCGGGTCCTCGTCTTCGTCCTCCGGATCCAACTGCATCATCAGTTGCTTAAACTGCAAACGAAGGACGGACATTTTAATTTTATAATTACATTGAAATATTATAGTGTACGAACGTCTAAATACTGCCGAATGAGATCTTTCTTGTCTTCCAAGTCTAAGTAAGTGGGCGGTGGGGGTTCGTTGATTTTGTTAAGCGTCGTTTTGGGATTGAAGAGAGCATTGCTTTTCCGATTCGCCGCCTTTTCGTGGACCTTTACCGGCTCGGATGGAGAATACTGCTGAATTTTACTGTAAAACAAAAGAGAATATAGCACCTCGCATAATTACGATTATACTGTCCTGCAAAAATACACAAAAAATTATGCATTTTATTATTATTTTTATCAACTGAGTCCTATTTGGTAGTAAAATTGGTTGTTCAGTTTCAGGAGTGTTATTTTTACAAGAAAACCTACCCATCACTCAGTCCATAAGTATCTTTAATGTGCTGTTTCAGCACCAGAAGAAGGAGCATTCCTTGCGCAGACTTGAGACAATCCTGTAGAACGCTCACGTCTTCGGGTATTCGCTCTACCAGCGACTCTTCATCCTCGTCTTCATCGTCTAACGCAGTTGTGATTGGTTCTCCGCGTTGCTGCGCCGCCTCCAGGGCATTTTTTTGCGCATCGGTCATTATCAAACCCTACAAGCGATTAATTCAATATTAATTTATTTTTTCAAGAACGAAAATAATTTCCTGTTAAAGATTAAAGAATACTAACCTCCCGGAAAGTTTGCAGTAAATTCGCTCCAGTCGCAGCAAGACTCACGTTAATTTGATGGACAATGAAAAGCAACTCATCCTGCACTTGGTACGGGAAGTAAGCCATGTTATCCGCCAAGTATAGCATGTATGACAGACTCGTACACTGAAACCCAACAATCGAAATATTTAACAACAAACGTTCATTTTTCGCAACTTTCAAGTTACTTACACATATTGGATCGAACTGTTTTAAAATATTCAGTACTAAGGCACGTCTATGTTGTTTATTCCCCCTCAGCATTGTGTATAGATAGCCGTTCAATGCTGATGGATATTCGCCCTGGTTCTTCACTTTCATGCCGCGCACGACTCCCGTGGATCCGAGGACCATGCACTGCAGATCGTAGGAGAGTCGGATGCCGTATATAGACGACGGATAAATGAACGCCGGGTTCTTTTTGTGGATCTCGTCCAGTTCTTTGTCAGCTACCGTGGATACACAAGCCGCTGGGTCGGTACTCATGCAAATCAGGTACGGAACAATCTGAAAACGCCGAAAACGTTAGGAACTGTTCATTTTGATTTTCTTTTTGTGCGAAAAATTAGCGGGTAACTGTCTCGACCAACTTCGTTCCATCTTTTCTCTCAAATCTATCTCAACTCCCATATAAACCTTTCATACTTTACTGTCGTTCACTCGGACATTTTCTAAATTTTCTTTATGCCTAAATCTTCTCTGCTTCATCCTAATTGGCCGAGCCGTTTCGGACAGGAATTAACATTATTATATATAAGAGAAAATAGTAAGAAATCAAATACCACTTACAACCAAAACAAATAGCCAACAATCATTACAATGGTCCATTCATTAGTTATCAGAAGGCGTTAATATTTACCTGAACGGGATGTACTAAACCTTGCTGTAACACCAACTGGATCACTTTTAAAGCAGGCTGTCGTACGGTCACATCGGCATGTTGATAAGCCTTTAAAACTTCCTTCAAATACAACTGAATAATCGTCGAAGCCATGCCAGAAGACACGTCGCCCATTTCCTTAAGATTTTCGTTTTTCGAGCGTTTCGACCCTAAGAATCAATAACAATTAAAAACTGATTTCACCGCCACAGGCCGAAAACGAGCTTACATTCCAAATCCTGTTGAATCATCCGATGCTCCTCCTCGACCAAATAGCTCTCGATGTTCCGGAGCACTTCGATCCTGTTTTTCAGCGGCACTTCGTTCGACTCCAGCATACGATGGTAGTAAATCTTCAATTCGTCCTCCAACATGTATTCGTAATGTCTGATGCAAATCGCGCCCATGGCTTTGAGCGTATTCGCCTGCATGTCCTCGTCGTCGCGATGCAAAAAGTACATAAACATCTCGTAGATTTTATCCTTGGTGTTCATCAGCGTGTCGCTCACTTCGGGATTCTTAAAGTCGAAGTACCGAAAGAGTATTCCAACCGTGTACAGGGATCGCCTAAAGTACCCCCTGTATCTCGGATCGTTCCACTGATAATTCGTCTGGTCGTTCCGCAAGCCGTCGTAGTACCGCTCCAAGAATTGAAAGTACTTCGTGAAGCAGTCACGGATCAGTTTGAAGTTCCGCGTGACGCGATTCACGATCGCAGCGAGGCAAGAGACGCAACCGCTGACGATGTTGCGATTGTTGTGCTGAAGAATCAGCTTCATCAGATCCTCCTCGAGCTGCGAAAGGAACGACTCGCTCGGATGCTCCATCATGGGCACGACCAACTCCAACATCTTCGCGATCCGCTCGATGATCGCGGCCTCGTCGCGACTGTCCAGCTTGACGCTGAGATACGGCTGCAGGGTGCTCGCGTGTTTCACCAGCAACTGCGGTCGGATCTTCGCGAACAAATACAGAGTCGTGATGCACGCGTTGAGCCTCTGCGAGGACCCGTTCGTGCCGGTCGATTCCTCGATGGTCAAAATATTCTCGATCAAGCAGTCCACGATTTGCTTGCACGCGATTAGCAGCGTCTTGGGCGGTTCGGTGACCACTTTGGTGGAATCTTCCTTGTCCTCTTTCGGCTTGAACAAGCTAACTAACAAATGCTCGAACCATTCGAGACTGTCGTTGCTCGAGGCGACCACGTCGGTGATGTTGACGACTTTCCTCAGCAGCGAGTTCTGCGACGACGACGTGAACCACATGTTTTGGAACACTTCCATCACCAGCTTCCTAATGCCCTCCTCGTCGTTAACGCGCCGTATCATCTTGACGCATATCTCCGGTATTTTCGGAAACTCGGGACATTCTATGCAAATGTCTTTAAGGATTTTGATCACGCGTTTTCGCACGCTCACGCCGGTGTCTAGAATCCTATCCAGGAGGACTTGGTAGTACTTGTTGATCAATTCCGGCCGACTGAGGACGAATTTCCCAACCAAATCGACGGCGGCTTCTCGCACGGACGTCGAAATGTCGACGATGGAACAATTCACCCCTACTTGCACGTCGCGAGTGCCCAAAACCGACGGATCCGCCTCCACGATCATGGTGAGACACTTCATGGCTTTCGTCCGGATGGCTATCGTGGGTTCCCGCAGGACGATCACGATCTGCCTGAGATACTTATCGAAACACTTGGAGAAATGCCGCTTGGAAGCTAAATACTGCGCGATTAACTCGGCCATCTGATAATCTATGTAAGTCTCGAACACTTTGATCCGATTCCCCGCGCTGACCGTCTCTTTGAAGGAGCACACCTTCGAGAGCAGAAACTTCTTCCGCTCGTCGTAAACCTTCTGCTGTTCGATCATCGATTCGACGTCGTTCTCGCGGTGATTCGGCAGCTCCTCGTCCGAATCGGACTCTATCCGCGTGCGCTTGCGGTGGTTATCCTTCGCGTTGTTCTTCGGTTCCTTGATCGCCGCCTTCTCCAGATTGCACTCTTTGTACCATTGCACGATGTAGAAGTGTCTCGCGAACTTGTACGCCTCGTCGTTCTGCGCCTTGACCGCGAGAAAATCCAACAGGACCCGTTGGAGAAACTGAATGCGCTCCTCGTCGCTCTTGATCTCCAACTTCTCTTTGACCACCTCGCCCTCGGTCTCGCGCAGCTCCTCGGCCTTGATCTCCTTGATCATGTGATCGATGGTGCTCAATTTGCATCTAGAAACCACGCTGTCTCGGCGCAGTCTCGCGGCGACGACGCCCAGATAGTCCAAACTCGCGACCCTCAGCGCGCTGTCGACGCCTTTGTTGGACAAGTTCCTCACCAAGAGACTGCCCAACAAGCTGAGGACCATTTCCGTCGCCGGCCATTCCGGCTTGTTCACGGTCGTCAACAGGTCCTGCACGAAGTTCTCGAAGAGCGGCCTGTAATCGATGTCTTCGTTCTTCGTCCCGCACTTCGCCAGGAACGCTTGGAGGAAGGTCGCCGCCGTGGAAATCGCCTCGCGATCTTTATTGCTTATCAGAACGTCTTTGTCGATGTTCTTTAATTTGTCCCTGTCTTCCCGATCCGCGTTCTTCTTGTCCTCCTTCTCGCGCTCCTTTTTGCGCTTGTTGAGATTTTCTGGTAACACGACGATGCATTGGATCAGTTGCAACACCAGCGCGGTTAACATTTGGATGTTTTCCTCGCTGTTTAGTTTGTACGTTCGCAAACTGCGCTTGGAGCTTGGCAAACGTGCAATTGACGCGAGGATGTCGTCCAGGAGCAACCTCCGATGCTTTTCATATCTTGTAAAGAGCTACAGGACAATTGGATTCATTAGAAATAACATGAAAGATTTAAACTATGCATATCGATAAATACATCGATAACACATATCTGCTTCCATTGTGCTTTCAATAGACAACGTATCGATTAGCGGTAATTGACATGCACGGTTAGAAGAATTCGTGCATAAACCGCATATTACTTACCGTTGTAACAAGCTTCATGCTGGACAGTTGCAATTCACTGACGTTTTCAGTGAAAAACGGGGAAACGCCCATCGAAGAAGTATGAAGAACTATCGTGTCAGTCAAAACTTGTATCTCCATCAAATCCGCCACTTTCGACACCAACTCGCACAACTTATTGTACAAAATCTGCACGTTCCTATCCAAGGCTTGCATCGATTTCCGTTTCCTTCCATCGGCTACAACGCAAACAACATTATTACAACACTCCTCCACGCACCGATCGAAAAACAGATTTACTCACCTTTCTTTTTGCTATCAACCCGATAAGTGACATCATACGAGGGAAATATCGTGTTAACCAGTTGGTACTTGATGTAAAGCACGATGCGATCGATGACGTCTTCGATGTAGACGCGCTTGGGCATGTTCTTCGCGGTGAGAATGTGCAGACACGTGAGGCAAGCGTCCGCGGCTCCCATGACGCGCTCCATCGCCGTCTCGATCCACAACTGGCGCATGTTCTCGTTGTCTTCGTCGGTTATTGGCGTGACGCGATCCGAACCGCGTATCGTGATTTCCAACGCGTTCAACAATTTGACGATTTTATCGGTCGGAATCATTTCCATCGCTGACAAAATGTTCAGTTTGGCTGCTTCTGTCGCGAGTTCTTGGACGATGTGCCGACTTAGGAGGTGCTCATCGGGAACCATGCCATCTTCGGCTGGAAAAAGAGAAAAATATTCAGAATTTTATAGGATTCGGCGTATTAGCAGCCTTTTTTTTTTAATAATTTCGAACTTTCAAATGCTTTGTGAGGTAAATAAAAATAAAATAAGAATTTCGGAATTGTTGAAATTTGGCTTTGGGTTTCATCTTCTTGATGTTTCTTGTGATATTTCTAGACAATTTTATGTCACATGAAGCATTAAAAAAATTAATTCAAAACTAACACTTCTCCATCCTCGAATGAGAACAGTTGTTAGCTAATGCATGCTAAACAAAGCTTTGTGTTCTTATTGAATGTTTTCATATATATTATACAAATGTCCTTGCTAGTATCGAAGAGTAGCATTTACGAGTAATGATAGTTGTTATGAGTTGCACTTACCAATTTCACTAACATCAATGTTGCTATAAAATTTAAGAACATATTCGACGTTCTTATTAAACCGTCCGTATGTGTTCGACTCCATAAGTTCCTCCACCGTCATTTTATGCACGATAGGCCCCAGCTTCTTCTCGACTTTGCGCAGCTTCGGCTTGATCACAGGCTCAGGCGGTCGCTCCACGGCGGGTTCGAAGCGTCGCTTCTTCCCGACAAGCGCCGTAAACGTATCGGGCACAAAGTCCTCCTCCTCCGTATTATTTTTCTTCGACGATTTCTTCTTCTTACTCTCGGTTTTCTCATCGTCTTCCTCCTCTTGCTCGGAATCCGAGTCCTTATACTTCGTCGCACCTCGGCTCCGTCCCGATTTCGCATTCTGGGGCTCGTCCGCCTCGATGCCCAACTCTTTGGCTAACTTGGGCCGATTCTCGATGAAATTCGATAGACTCTTCTGCATCAGCATCTGATCCTGGTCGGATATCCTCTGCAAACGCACCACCGGTTGCTTTATGATCGTGTCTCCAACAGCGCCGAGATTTCCCGCCGGTTTCTCCAAATGGTTTTGATTTATCGAAGGCACCTCGTTCGCGGATGCGTTGTACATCTCCTGGCCGGTTTGCGGTTGCTGTTGTTGGATCTGCTGCTGTTGTTGCTGTTGGTTTTGTTGCAGAGGTTGTTCGGGTTGCGATTGCATCGAATGACTGTGACCCTGCGCCTGACTCTGGCCCTGGGAAAGCTGTTGTTGGACCTGATGCGGCTGCTGCTGATGGTGGCCGTATCCATCGTAGTCCAACTGATGTTGGGGCATGTGTTGCTGCGGTTGTTGGTGAGGATGCGACTGCGCGTGGAGCTGATTGTGCTGATGATGCATCTGTTGCGGCTGTTGCATGGGGTCGTACATCATAGCGTCCTGTTGCGGTTGCTGCTGCTGCATGGGCACGTGCGAAACGCCCGTGTTGTTCGGCATCGCGTTCATCGCGTGCATCGAGTTCATCGAGTTCTCCATAGGCAGATGCGCGTTCGGAAGCGACTGCATCGATGGGTCGTGATACTGATGAATGTTGCCGTCCTGCAGCGGTTTACAGCTGTTCATCGCCGCACCATGCGCAGCGTATGGATCTAACATATTGTTTTGATCACCTTAAAGTTGACATAGAAGGAATCATTTACAATTTCAATATTTGGACATTTGACTGTACATAAATTACAATGATCGAAATCCCCTAGAAATATTAAATGTTTTCTTTACCTTTTCCTCTGAAGACATTCGGATTCGCTGCTATGAGGGATTGCAGAAGTGGTGGCATGTCGCCGTGGGGGTCCACTGATGTTTCGGACATGAAATTGTCTTTCACATCTCTGCAAAGCGATCAGAGGCCATTAATACCAGAATCGTTGAGATCAAATGTACTTACTAACTCGTTTCAAGGAGGAACTATGGAGAAAATGGGAAAAGGAATGTCTTGAAGAAATAATTCTAGATAAGGATTCTTGAATTGGGGGGCTGTAAAACTGGTAAGAACTTTAGATCATATGGAAATACCTTGTCACCAATACATTTTCTCTATCACTCGTAACCAGGCAGGCAACAAGAGTGTAACAACAGCTGATGTTCCTAATGTATTCAACGTATTCACAGAAGTTTACAATGAAATTGTAATCGCTCTAAACGGCCACATCACATATTGTTGGTCCGTTTGTGAGAAAATACGAGAAATTGCGTGCAGGTGCTACTCTTAACTCAAAATCTCCACTAGGCACGCTGTTCGCTCAATAAATTAATTTTTTCGAAATCACGTTCAATCGAGACCTAAATTCACACAGAATTTAACACTTTTTGTTATCTAATTAAGTAGAACGCGTTGATTATGACATCGGACATTTTCTTGCAAGTTGATTAACTAGATTAAAACATTTAGATTACCGTCCAAGAAAATGAATCATGATTATTAATAAAATTATCCAATAAAAAATCTAATAAGCATTAAATGTAAGCTTTCTTTGATAACGTCAATAACATATATTCTAGGTAGCGAATTGCAGTACGCAGGGCCAAAGGCCAAAACGTCCACGCATTTTCTTCGATTTTTTACGAATTCGGCTGACCGTCCAATATAATATCAGAGCAAGTACACAATAAACAACGTGTAACCATACATTTGACAGTTAACTTTTGCAAAAAATAAGCCAATTAGTTATCGTTTAATATAATTATCACTTGAAATAATGAACAAAACAAATCGAACAACAAAGAATGTCATTTGTAATACTCATGCTCCAAAATAAGAGACGCTTTTTCGCAGATAAAGGTTAACATATTTTTTCATAATTGCCAAATAATAATCGCGTTAGTCCGGCACGTTTGATGTCGGATTAAAAAACGTACTAAACGCATGGGCCAGTTGACCGTAATCAAAAAAGTTGAGTTTGTGCTTAAACAAACTTTTGCAAAAATAGGCGAATCAGTTATTATTCAATATAATTATGATTTAAAAGAACAAACAATACCAATTCGTTCTTCAAAATTAAAACCGTCGTTAAACGCACATATGATGGATTTGATTCCAATCACATTTTTTGAATTCTGCAAAATTTACGCAAATTGCTCATAATAATTCACAAACCTTTACTATTTAATTATACAAGTTTAATCGCCAGTTTGAGATTTTTTGGGCGAATTGAAAAGAAAACTTTCCATTTATTTCATCGTAACGTTTTGCTGAAGTTATGCACTACATCTCAAACTGCATCCAACTAAAGCCCTAGATCTTTATCTGTGAAATGATTAACTAGATTAAAACATTTAGAATACCGTCCAAGAAAATGAATCATGATTAATAATCAAATTACCTAATAAAAAAATCTAATAAAAGCATTGAATTTAAGCTTTCTTAAATTCGTCAATAACATATTTTAGGTAGCGAAACTACAGTACACAAATTGATCAATATTTGGTTGTGCAGTATCAAGGCCAAAACGTCCAGGCATTTTCTTCGATTATTTACGAATTCGGCTGTCCGTCCAATATAATATCAGAGCAAGTACATAATAAACAACGAATAACCATTCATGTTTATAACATTTAACAGTAAACTTTTGCAAAAATAATCCAATTAATAATCGTTCAATATAATTATCACTGGAAATAATGAACAAAACAAGCCGAATTTTACTATTTACTATTTAGTTACTCAAACTTAATGGTCAGTTCGATTTTTTTGTGTCAATTGAAAACGAAAAAAAAACTTTCCATTCATTTAATGGAAACGTTTTTCTGAAGTTATGCATTACATCTCAAACTGCATCCAACTAAAGCCCTAGATCTTTATCTGTGAAATGATGCCAGATTAATAAATCCCAATCGTATTTATTTAATTAGGACACGTTCCTATTTGTTAAGTTCGTCTAAAATGTTCATAACAGGTTACAAACCTTTACTCCATTTATCTTTTTTCGATTTTTTTTTTTTCATTTAATTTATGTTTAATCACCAGTTTGACGAAAAAAATCGCGATACAAATTAATTTTCGTGCATTTCATTAAGAAATTATCAGTCCATGACCAAAAATAACACTTCTTCTATATATCCAGATGTAAAAAATGTAACTTACATGTGATCAGCTGAAGTTAGACTTAAAGATTGCAGCAATTGCGGCACGAGCATGTCGTCTCGCGCGCGCAAATAATTTTGCGCCTCTTCGGCGACGCGGGGATGAAAGAGCAGCGATTTGTTGCTCAACGTTTGCGGTAAGGGCGTCGGTAATGGCATTTCAGGCAGTACTACAAATAAAATCCACCGATTAATCACACACATTGTAAACAGGCGCGACGTTTATTGATGTTATTAAAGGTTCATTAATGAAGGTGAGCTACTTACAGTCTGTAAGACTCACCACCCCAGCCAAAGTGGTGATTGGCACACTGGGAACGTCCCGATCCATCGCCACGCGAACTCAATTAACATAGAAACATAGAAAGCCTCACCCACGCACCATATCGTCTGCCTAGCATGCGTTGAGTATGTTCAGCCTTCTGCTATATAACAGCAATAGCCGAGTGCGCAGACATTGGTGCTGTGCATATAGCAGAGGCATCGGCTCACTGACTCTCACTGCACTGGCCCTAACTGTGATGCGCATTTGTGCAAGGACTCATCCCCATCCCTGATTGTTGATACTTCAATTGTTGTCTGGTTGTTCAATTTCTGAGTATTTGTTAAGCTCTCAGCTTAACCTATTGCTTTGTGACGAATGTTTTTCGTGCGATTGCGCCTTAATCGTGTGGAGCGTGCCTAGAAACAGCGCTCCATGCTAGTTAGGCGTCGAGGACGCTCTTCAGCGGATCACCAGGTCCGTCCGCAACGTCGTACATGACATAACTGTCAACACTGGCTGGATGGCCAGCCGCCGCTGGAGCCTCGGCGGCGTCCGCTGGAAATACTCGTCCTCTCGTCGCGCTTATCGTCGGACGCCCGGATGGTCCTGCTGACGCCGTCGCGGACGCGCCGCGCGGCGCTTGTTGATGTCGGGTTTGTTTTCGCCGTGCAGGCAGCGTTCGCCAGCGGGCCGCCAGCACCAGCGTCGCTTGCGAATGCAACCCGCTTCTCGGCCGTCCCTCGGCGTCTCGCGCACACTGCACCGGGTTTTGCACAGACCTGCGGGCCTCTCGCGAACGCCCAGCGTTTCGATCGCGCGACGCGCTCCCGTATCGTTTTCGCTCGGCCGCGGCGGAATTACGAAAATGCAATCGAATGGCGACGTTCTAAACACGGATTCATGGGAGGCAAACTCCAGTTAACCAGTTTTTTCTTATTCACTTGGATGCAGCGCTCGCGGTGCGGCGTTCGCCACCGCAGATGGCGCTGCCATCGTTAACATGGGACAAAAACAAATGCACATCGCTTGACAACTTGGGCGATTTAAAAACGAGAAAATCACTCTTATATTGTATATTGTGTAATATCATACTGATATTATAAAAATTATTTATGTTTGAATACTTGTTTTACCTTCTAAGTAAATTAGTAAGTCTTTTACATTGAGTATTGAGCAATTTAAACCTATAAAAATCTGTTTTTTATGATTGAAATGTTTGTAATTGATAACTGCTAATGGAATGAACGTATTTCAAGGTATTATTGGAAATTACTACGATGATTCATACTTTATTCTGTTGTATAACATTGATGAAATCACGATTTTTCATAAAATTTTCCAGGATTTTATTCGAGGGTTTCTGTAAATTTTGGTTTGTATCCAAGATAAATTCATAGAAATCGTAAAAATATGTTCACATTTATGTAATATAACTAAAAAGAACAAAGTAAATAAATTATAATTATTATTAGTCATCTATTTTTTCTAAATTTTCCTCGTTTAGTTAGCATTTTATTTAAAATAATATTAAAGATTGTAAAGAATATTAGTTTGAGTTCAATTCATAGATAGCGGTACTACTCGCATTGTTTGGTTCGTTTCTCTGCTAGAAATCAGTGCTACCAAATACCCGAGCAATTCGGCACGAAAATGCCCTAGGAAAACACAAAAGGTGCGTGCAAAATCCCTAGGCGACTGTGAAACAAATGCAACCATCACGTTTGTTTTCCCCAGAAGCGTGTTTACCGTGTGCACTTGCTAGTCGCGCATTTGGGTTACAAGTGCGAGCAGTGCGAGTGACGCCATTACGACCCAGCGGGTCTTCGATGTTTTGTTTGGGTCGCGAGTCGGCCGGCCGCGTCGCGATGTATCGCACCATACACGACGAACGGTGAACGGCGGTGAACAATGCGCGTCGCAATCGAACTCCCTGCGCTCCTTTCTCTCTCCTGATAGTCCCCGACAGTCCGCGTCCGCTCTTCCCGTGGGATTACGTCGATTCACCCAGAAACACACTCGCACCACTTCGACGCTCTCGTTCAACATGTGCAATAGGCAAGTGTTTACAAGTTACGGCAAGATTATGCGCAAAAAATCGATTAAGAAGTCGTCAATCACATCAAACATTATATATTGGTTTTGCTTTGCTGCTTTTTAGATACTCCTGTGATAAAGTGTGTCTGTATGTCATTCAAAAGATGGACAACTTCCAGTAGTCAGGGGCTTCCACTTTTGAACAGAAATGTATGTTGTTTGTAACTGGCTTGTGGATTCAGGACATGCTCAAAAGAGGTGGAGCAAGTGGAGAATAATGCTTGATAGGATACAGCTGCTGAACCGAAGAAGAATATTCAACAATAATCACAACGTGACGAATACGAAAATCAATTATTGTGCAGTCATTAAAGCTGAACAAGATGTCTCTCATCACATACATTGCTCAGAGGTCATTCGACACGAAAACTGAGGCGAATACCATTGACAATGCACTGTCATACACAGCAAATGATAGTATCGTGGTCCATTCACAGCATCGCCCAGTGTATGCGCATCAGAAGAAGTGGTTGATGGCATACAATCCTAAGACAAACTGCAAGGGATATGTTTGCTGTATGTATTTATTTTTATTGCTTAATAATTGCGCAATGCATAATAATTGCATTTTAAAGTTTTAAATATTCATTTATTATTATTAATTCTTTGTTTTTCATTGATTGTTAATGTTAATTAATGTGGTGCAATAACTCACATTGTTATTTTGTTTTTGTTTTAGCTGAATACATTAAGCCAATTTATGAACAGGCTGGTTCACAACTTTACAACCCAAGTAAGTTAACTTCGAAACTTCAGTTAAATTCTGAATATTTTGATTGAATTAAACGTTTTCTGGGAATGACTAATGAATGACACCGCGAATTCTATAAATACCGGCGCGGCGGGTGTGAATCAAAAATAGATCGCTTTAGATGCCAATATTTAGGATTTTTTTATGATTTTCATCTCTTGTCAGTTGTTGGTCTTGGCAATTTCCTCGTTTTGCGAACGTGAAAATTTTATCTTGCCGAATTTTGAAAGTCTAGATCAAGGTTTTAAATTGTGCACGCACTTCCAACTTCCTCGGCGCGCTAATAGGTCGAACGCTAATTTTAAGCGTGATTATCGTGCATCTCGACGTTCCGCTAAGAGAATTTTATAAATACGCGCTTTTGGCAGTGTTTGCCGTTCATCGCGTTGGAAATGTCGTAATCAAGTTTTGAGGATAAGTGGGCGATATTTTTAGACGGGAATTGACCTAGTTCAAGGATTTAGATAGTTCGCGCGAAGTCGATTGATTAAGTTTGAAAGTGGCAATAAAACCAATGAAACTGTCATCGTTTTAATGGAATTGTTTTAATTGCAGGCGCTCACCAGCAACATCATAATTTCGTGCCGAGCTGTGTCGTTCAGCCATTATTCTGTGTTCATTGTAAGTAAAAATAGTTAATCAACTTAATCCTTTGGAAATGTTTTTTAAGACAACAAGTTCTGTATAAAGATAGGAATAGTTTTTTTGGGTCGATTTCCACGAAAAAAATGCAAATTATCCTTCTACAACGGCTTCAAAGAGTTAATTCTTTCCTTCCTGACTTCATTTTGTCATAATTAGAGTATTTGCAATATATTAACAATAATTCTGATAGTATAGAGGTTTATTTTAATACAAATAGTTTGGTTTAGATAATAGCAATAGTTGTGGAGTCGATTTCTGTGAGAAATGCTCATAAAGTTGATTTTTGAATTACTTTGTCACAATTAAAGTATTTACATAAATTGTTAATAATAATTTTGATAATTGGTAAGTTTTTAATACGAAAAGTTTGGCTTAGATAAAGCAATAGTTGTGGAGTTGATTTCGGGGAAAACGCACATTTTTCTTCTATAACGACTTCATAAAGTTAATTCTTTGATTCCTGAATTCATTTTATCATATTTAAAGTATTTCCATGAATAATTAGTAATAACTCCAACAATTTGTAGCTGTTTAGCGTAAAAAGTGTGGTTTAGATAAAGCAATAGTTGTTGAGTGAATTTCTGCGAAAATATGCACATTTTTCACGTATAACGTCTTCAATTAATTAACTGCTCATTCATTCATTTTGTAAAAATTAAAGCTGCTTTTCGAACAATTAGTGGTAATAACTCCAAACACTTTGAATCTTTTCAATACAATAATTGGGGTCGATTTCCATGAAATAATCTTTTGCCTATAACAGCTTTTTATTAATTAGTGTTTAACGCTGCAAATTTTAAGTTATTACGAAAAAAAGTTGTGTTTACACAAAGGAATTGTTGTGGAGTCAATTTCTCCGAAAAACATTCAAAGTATATTTTTATGCGGCTACAAAAGGTGAGTATGCTTCACGAGTTAATAATGTTATAAAGTTTTCCATTTTTTTAATATTATGTTTACACAAAGCAATAGGAATGTATAAACTTTCAGTTTCAAGCATTAATTCCTTTCACATTATTCGTGGAAAACTTTCATTGTTTTCATGGAAATCGATTCCAAAGCTAATCTTAACTGTTTTTCGTAAAACATACTCGAGGACCTGAACGCAATTAACCCATTAATTCGAAATTCAAAAGTCCCGATTTTCCCCCTGTCCAATTAGAATAGTGGTAAATAACGCGTTAATTTGATGGGTCAACGACTAATCTTATCTTCCTTCTGTTACAGGCAAAGATTACATTTGGGGCTCGGGAAAAGTCGCCTTAATTTGTCAAGGTAAGACTCTTCTTACTCTTCTGTCTTATAAAATTGCATCATTTTCTAACATCGCCGAGATCGTTCTGACGCAATACGGTGGGCCACAGCGCAATGCCAACAGTTTATACGCGCAGATTTCGCATTGGCATCCCGCATCGGCGATAATATTAATTAAGCGCGCCATTATTTAGTGACCCGCGTCGTTGGCGCCGCGGAGCGCAGCGAACCCCACGGGATGGTGCAGCGGGCAGGAAACTTGAAATTAGACGTAAGTGAACAGGCGCGGGCGCGCTGTTTAACATCGTTCGGAGCGCGCTCCTCCCAGTAATTACTTATTTCGGGTTGGCGTCATTAAAATATTTAAAAATCGTGCTCGTCATTGATGCTCATTGGCCGCGGCGTGGAAGAGCAAATGTGTCGACGATTAACTCAGTAAACGGCGAAATTTCCCGTCGGCTCGCCGAACGTTTCTACCGACAATAAGCGTCCACGATTTTTCGCGCAACCTTGAGACACACGTCGCAATACCTAGTTCGAACGAGTGCAGATTAATGTCGGCTAAATTTAACTCGCATTTTATTTCCTTCCTATCTGGAATGAGTAACGCCGACGCGCGGCGCACGTTCTGATTGGAGGCGGCGCGATTCGTGCGCGCGGTGCCTAGACGCGTCCTGATAAGGATAAAACCGGTTAATCGCGCTCGCCGGCGCGGCGCGCCGCGCGATAGGCAGATTTTTATAGAAATTTATCTCTTCCGCGGGCGCGGAGGTGTTACACGATTGCTCAAGGTATTACGACGTATTACGACACCTGGGTGAAGTGGAGAAGGAACGGGACGGTTTTTCGACGAAGTTTGCGCAGCGAGACAAAGGGTAGGTCGACTTCGCCAGCGCGTGCTAAGTTCTAAAGACGTTCTGGGTTAATGGGATTCGAGATTTTTAATGAGACATCTAAATGCAAGTGGCCGGGAAGGAATGAACAGCGTTTGTAGCTGACGAGGCGCGCGCGTTTGCACACACGAGGATTATTCATTCGGTTCGTTCGGGACATGCGTGCTACCGAATCTTTTGTGCGTTTTGTGCGCGCGGCCGACGCGAACGACGATCGTAATGTACGTGCCAAATCCAAGGCCAGCGCGCGCCTCGCTTCGTTCCGCATTCGTCGGGGCGCGCGCCGGCTTCTTGGCCGCATCGCATCGTCCAGAATAGAAATAATTTCATTTCGTTCCCCGGGCGACCGGCTACGTGCAGGAGCGGGCGCGCGCGTGCGTAGGGGGTAGGTTCACCTTCTTCGCGCCATTGTGCGCGCCGTTGATTTTATATGGATTTATTTGGGCCAGTCGACTCGCCGGCCGGAGAATTATGTAAAATGTTAAAATTATACCGCAAGCGCACGACGCGCGCCGCGCGCCGGCGAGCCGGTCGGTCGGTCGGTCGCCGATAAACCGTTGATTCGTTGATTGGCGAGGCAGAGGAGGTCACGGCGAGCGCGACGGCGACGGCCAGCGCGTCCGGCGCGAGAGCGAGCGAGACGGCGCGCGCGCGCGCGGAGCTGCGCATGAGCGCGTCGTTAGTTCGCCGACCGGCTTCGGGCTCGCGGCGGCGCTGCGCGCGCGCGCTTCGGCAGCGCTCGGCTCTCGCTAGCAACAGCCGACGAGGCGGAGAGCGCGGCTCGCGGTCGCTCGCGCCGAAGTACCTCGCTAGTCGCCGTCCGTGGCGTGCGTTTCCGTGCCATCGCTTTGGAGACTGGCTGCCGGCTGGCCTGGACGCGGATGGATCTGCGGTGTCGCGGTGGTGTCCGCTCGCTCGTCCGCTCCTGCAAGCGCAGCGCGCCGCTCGCCGCCGCGTGGTTTCCGCCGTCGGCGCCGATGTGAACGAGTCCGGCGACTGATTGCGTGCGAGCCGCGCGCGCCTGCTATGCGGAGGACAAAGCGGTCGGTGCTGCGCCAGTGTGACCGACGCGAAATCGCCGCCGTCGCCGCTCTCTTCGCCGGTGCGAATCCCCTAACAATCGCGCTGCCATGACATAATGAGCCAGAACGCGAATGACTGCATGCCGGCCGACAGCCTAGGGCGCCTGGGACACTTGGCGATGGATAACTTCGTCCACCGGTACCTGGTGCCCATCGACGCGCCGCGCTTCAAGGGCTACGAGCAGCTGGTGTCCGACCACAAGCCGCCGGCGCCGGTGGTGAGCATCGACGCCGAGAACTACATGCTGCGCGGCGTGAGCCCGGCGCCGGAGGCGCGCGCCGCGCGCGATGTCGACGTCGAGATGTTCGTGCTGCGCGAGTCGGCCAGCTCGCTGAACGGCGACGCCGCCGCCGCCGTCGCCGCCGTGGTCGCCGACGACAGCGAGCCGCCCAGCTATTGCGCCAGAACGATCTCGGTGCACGGCCTCCTGTGCTCCTGCCGCGCGACGTGCTGCTGTATGTGCGCCTCTTTATGTTCACCAGATTGCCATGCCTGTTACCACAACGTGTGCGCGAGGTTCGCCTACGTGCAAGGCTGCCAGAAGGTGCCGGGCGCCCCACCACTCAAGCTGGAAAACCTGGTGAGTACGCTCTTCTCGGTTTCGCCCGCCGGCCGCCCGCTCGGAACCGGTGCCGTGGCGCGGGGTCGGCGGCGTCGTTTTGGAATTCTCTCTCTCGCGGGACCTCTCGCCGGCGCCGAACGCGATAACGATCAGCTGATCGGGGTCCTCGCCGAGGGCGCGCTCGCGGCCCAATGCCCCCCGGCTGCTAAGCAACAGGAAGCGCCGGCGAGCGATCCCCGCCGCCGCCGCGCTGTTGCTAGGTTGTGTCGACGCAAGCCGGCGGCGGCGCCTCCGCCTCCCTTGTGGCGTTTAGCGCAATCAAAATATAATGAATTCGGTGCCAATCTTCCGAGCGCCCTTCGTTCGCGGCGTCTTGCTACCCGTCAGCCTCGTCAATTTAATTTATTTATAAGCGTGTCAAGCGTCGAGCTGTAATTACGCGCTACAAACATGCGAGGGAATTCGAAAACAGCCGGCGCACAATGCGCTCCGTTAATCAGCGGGCGGTTGGGTCGGATTTGCCACGATTGCTCGCGAGTTCTAATCAAATTTTGCATAAAAAATATCGCCGGTCGCGCCAAATCGCATAAAATCAATATTGGATTAAGGATGACACACGTCGTCCACGGTAACAGGATACTCGCTATGACGGCTCGTTTTATTGGTTTTACCTAGAGCGACCGAAGCGAACGAAGACGCCAAGGTCATTAAAACAGCACAAATACTCATTGCCGGACATAAAAGTTGCATTTTGCGTTTTATTGGGGCACGGGTGGACAAACATGCAATTCTGACAGTTTTCGGTGAGGTTTTACCGATAAAATGCATCGCTTTTTGGGAGCGCCGCATTTTCGGCGGGTAATTGTCAATTATTTGACGTTAAAGTCCAAATGACCCGAGGAGTAGGTGTGTGCCTCCTTAACTAGGCCCTAGTCAGACCACAAATTCATTAAATTTTGTCATTCTAATAACTAAAGTTGGGGAAATACCTACCTAAATTTGGGATACTTCGTAGAGGTCTAAATGGAGCGTTTTCGTTCCGAAGGAAGTAAACTAAGGAATGTGCATTATAGCAGTCGCACTTAACGTTTATTTATTATGATCCCGCTATCTATTAGATAAATAAAGCTAATTACATATCGATATATTACTTCGCTAGTTTTTAATTGAACACAACTGTTTAGTTGCGTTCTGTGCTGATTGGCAGTTGATATTGGCGGGTGTGCATACTGTCGATAATATTATTATTGATGAATATTCATAGGGTATGATAGAGGAAATGGTTTTCAGGGTATATTTTTAATATTTAGCTAATACTCCCATTTCAATAATTTGATATGTATTACGAACCCACATACCGGCAATAATATTGTCAATGGTTTTGTTGGTATAATATTAATATTGATTAGGTTTCAAAGAGTAAGATAGAGGAAGTGGTTTTGATGGGTATATTAATATTGACCGAGAAACGGTGGAAAAGTTGGTTGGAAGGCTTCATTTTATATTATTGCCAATATTATGGTGCATGCCTGAACCTTATTAGGATACACGCGCGGTCAATAATATTGTCAATATTTGATTGGTTCGACGTTAATATCTGGTAATATTGATCGCGTCTATATGGCCGAAAAAGTTAGTTTGATGTGTTTAGTTTATTTTCTAGTCCTGACTGACAATGAGTAAATTCCATTAATTTAATTTTTTTTTTAGTTGTTATAGGTGGAAATGTTGCACTTTTTGTGGTAATCGTAATGTTTACAATAATTAGACAGAAAAACATGATTTGGCAGAATTGCCCCGAGAAGTAAATGGGTTATAATACTCTTAGTTAATATTGATGGACCCAATTAGAATTTTCACTCTGACGTCTGAAGTCTTATACAACCAAATTAGCGATGTGAACGAGTTTGGTGAGTGATGGATTGATTATAAGGAATCGGACGTCGCATGTCAGTAGCAACGAGCTTTCTGATAATGGGCATCACAAAATTATAAATATTTAGACAAATTGTTTAATCGAGTGTTCATATAGTTTCATACATTCTTGAAGAAACCATATAAAAGCGCACAGATGCGGTTCTAACTCCTGGTCCTGGCCCCTAAGTCAGGAAAAATATTCAATGACACAAGGACGAAAAATTCAAGTTCGTTTCCCACATGAATCCACGAAGCAATTTTATTGCATTAAAACTAAAATTTTGACAAAACGTGTCGCTCAAATTAGTGCTAAGAAACAATACGAAATAGTACACAGATAAGGGTTCCTTTCCGCACCCCACAGACAACTACTTTCTAGATCTTCGCGGTCCTCAAAATCACTCAATATTGTCCGCTTGTGTTTTCATTGAAAAACATGTTAGTTTTACTAGGCATAAAGACGAAAAATACAAATTTGCTTCGCGATGAAATAATTTCACTGTGTCGCTCAGGAAATCGCAAATGTAGCTCGGCTTTGTCCCTCAAACAACTCAAAATTGTCCGATCACAAAAACGTTAGTTTTATTATAGTTGGTGTGGACGAAAAACACAAGTTGAATTCAACTTCATTGAAATGGCGATACAATACACGTTTTCCGGCAGATTATTAACCGAGACGAGATGAGATCATACCAAAGTCAATGGAATGGCGTTGCCAATGCGCAAAATCCTTTGTTTCTAGAACAAAAAAGCGCGCTAGACGCTCTAATTGCATCGGAACATAAACATTTCCCACCGGCTGAGGGCGCCGAACGCAAATCGCAAACTTCGGTAAGCGCTACAATTATTGAGAGCATAATAATTGCAATAAAATGCGCGCGTGCTGGACGAGACACAATGTGGAACGACCTCTGCGCTTCGCCGTCGCCGCAGTCGTCGCGCGCGGCGCCGCGCGACACAAAGCCCGCGGGCCCGCCGCCCGCGTACGAAAGTCGTCGTAAGCGTTTCGCATTGTGACGGTGGGGCCGGGCCGGCTAGAATTCGCGCGCGCGCGCTGAGCTAAGCACGGGGACCTGCGCGCGACTTGCGTTTCGCGCATTCTTGCATACATTTCATTATTCTTGCGGGCGCGTTATCGACGCGCGGAATTGCACTTGAACGACAATCGCTATTATTAGCGACGTGCGCCTAATAATGCTCTCAATTGGGTCTCGCGCGAAAGCGTATCGGCGATCGCGGAGATCGATCGCGGTTGCTCTCGCTCCATCCGACGTCGGGCGCAATAATTGCGGCGCAATTGAATTCCGAAAAAATCGACGCCGATAAGCGGAAGCTTATCAATCGCGCGCGTTTTTAACACCAGAAATCGCGCCTGGTTCCTGCGCTAATCGGGCGCGGGCGATAAGGCGAGATGAGTATTCGTATGTCTCCGCATTTTATCGCGACGTCAAACTCTGCCACAGGACCGGATTTAATCCGCAAACGTACATAATTGCGGAATTTTAGTTTATATCCGATCCGATCACGATTTTCAGATCGATTGTTAGGATTGAGCGCTTCTTTGATGCGTTTTTTACGAGCGCAACTTCGGCGCGAAATGTCTGGCAAACGTGTGGAACGAACGAAAGTTGGAAGCGCCGAGGCCTCCGCTCGCCGCCGGATAACCTCGACGATGACCTTTCGGTGAATATTACAAGTGCGCGCCGTCGACGTCGACAGGCCGCCGCTACCGGCCGGCCGGTCTATCAATTTCGGCTTAATTTTACGTCGGCGCACGCTTCGGTGAGTCGCCCACCCCTGCGGAGCGACGAAGCCGCAAAATGCGCGCAAAAAGCGCTGGAATTGATATTTAGGGGAGCGCGCCGTAACGCGCGTGATTCCGCGCACTATTTCTGCATTAAAAGTTGCCGATTTGGCTAACAATTTCGAGATAGACGTCCGGGGTTGATGATGTTCGTTACGGCGATCGCTTTTTTTGCTCATCTTCGTTTCTGTGTTTTCCGCGATTAAATTTCGCTGGTCTGGCGGTAAGTGAAAATACCTTATTAGCATCTTGCGACGTTTTCGATTACGAAATTCGCGTCGAAAGTGCTGAAAACTGAAAATCGCGCGCGACGCGCAACTTTCGAGCGATTTTTCTCTCCCCCCTCCGCCGGACGCGAATGCGCTCGCGACGTCGCTCGTCGGTTTTGCGGCGCGTTCGATTAGAGCCAGCGCGAATCTAAGTACCCTTTATCGCGTCAGCAAATTTATAGATTACGCCATAAAAAAACCTTCAACTAGAAACCGAACGCGCGCGCGCGCGCGAGGCGCGCTCGTCGAGCACAATGAGCTCGATATGAAAAGTGCATACCGATCTGTCTCGGCGCGTGCGGCGTCGCCGACGGCTTCGAGTCGAAAGGCGAAAATGCGTTGCCTACGCCGCGAATCGCCTCGACGGCGCGACTCGCTCGGCCGAGTTCGTTGTAGGCGCGCGGGCGAGCTACGAAAAAGGCGAATTAACAACGATGAGCTAATCTTGATGGCGTTGCTTAATGAATATTTATGTTATCACGTCTGCATCGCGCTCGCCGCGCGGCGCGCTCGTCCGAGCCGGTTTAATTAAACAATTTATCAATTTGCGGTGCGCGTCAGTGCCGTTGTTGATAACGTCGACACTTTGCATGAGGCGTAATTAATAGTTGCTAATTTTGTAATTAGTTTGCTTTGGTTATGTATCATATTGGGAAGCGGTTCGCTCGACCTTGAGGTTGACGGGGATCGTGGGAGAGTCAGGTTAGCTGAGGAGCCTTTGGAGAAACTCGACTAACGAGGGGTTAATAAGTCGACATTTCGTTGGTGCACGGGCAGTCGAGATCAAATCATGTGGATCAGCACTCTGTTGGAGTAATTTCATTTTGTTATTAATTTTAAATTGAGGTTAAGTTAATTTTTTCAAGTCTGGGTGCTTTTATCTTCGAAATCGACTCTACAACAATTCTTTTACTCAATTTTTTTGAGTTAGATTTATTAATAAGTAGTAACTGTTTTATTGTCCAAATATTTAGTTTTTTTTTACAATAAATATTGTAATCTATATTTCTCGTTATTCTAAATAGAGATGAGAAAATTCAGGAAGGAAATGAATTGTGTTTGGGTTGAGTAATAAGTTATGAGCGTTTTATCGTCCACATGTTTCGCAATTCTACAATAAGTAGAGGTAAAAGAAAGCAGTGGTGCAAATCGTTGTATTATCATCCACATTTCTCATCATTCTAAATAGAGATGATAAAATTCTGAGAGAAAATTAAATGTTGTGTTGAGTAATAAGTAATGAGCGTTTCTTTCTTTATTATTCGATTGTTCTTCATCAATTATTACAACAAATTAATCAATTATGCTTTCTCCGTTATTGCTAACGATCTCCTGCCACCGTTCGAGCAGTTTGTCGATGCCGAAGAGGCAGGCCTAGATTCGAAAAAGTTGAGGAGCCAATTATGGGGGTTCTTTTCGTTGTTGAATGTTACGAATGTTAACAAATGAAGGGCTCTAGTGGAGAAAATAAGCTAATTCGCTCACTACTTATTACTCAACCCAACATTCTCAGTAATTTGTGGTAACACCTTGGGTTTTATCAACATTTAATCAGAATGCAACGAGTTAACATTATCATTGGTCATGTGTGAATCTGGAAAAATCTGATAGGACAATCAGTCATAGAATCTGCATTTTTTAATATTTCAGCTCAATATGATGACCACCAATCACAATTCTCACATTTCCACAATCCAAATTATTAGCAACGCGGAGACATTTGATAAATTGATTCTAAATAAAAAGTGACATTTTAGTCGAATTAAGTATTCGTACGATTGTTTTTATATTTGCATGAATATTCTGAAATTTAAGACGGTTTAACAAAAAGTTTATTATGAGTAATACTATTGTTAATAAAGTTAGTGACATTTCGCAAATGTTTGGTCGGGTGTGTGATAAAAGACTTTTTTGAATACATTCCTCTACTTTAAAACGAATCAAGGCCACGCGCGGTTTTATTTATGATTATTTCGAAAAAAAAAAAAACTAATACACTGCACTGACTTGGTGGAAACAAAATGCTGAAAGCGCTCTAATAATGTGCGCCCCGAGCAGAATTTCAATAAAGTATTCTCTTACATGCAAAATATTAGTGCATATTCATGACTGGCGCCGCACGTGGGAGCCTATGAATAATAGATGAAAAATTTCGATAAATATTTGAAACTTCCGAGTTATTTTCATTAACGACTGCGGCGACGCGCGTTATTGAAAACGGAGGCGTCGCGCATATAAATATAAATATTTATTTGATTTGAAACTTGAACGCGGTCAAATATTTCGGACGACCCGAGAGCGCCTTATCATTTAAAAATATCGGCTTGGCATCGCGTCAAAAAATCGGCGATTTTTGCACTGCGGGTATTTAGCGAGCGGCGGCGTTTTTATTATTTTTACGTAACGCCCGAATTCCGCAGCGTTTTATTTCGCTTTTATATTTAGCCGGGAGAGGATGGCCGCGCATCGCCGCGGAGGTTCGCGATTTTAGGGCCGGGCCGGGCCGGTCCTTGAAAGCGAGGGAATTGCATTTTTCGCGCTTTCGTTGTGTGCGCGCACTTATTTATAATTATTGCGGCGCGGGCATTTCTGCGTTAAGCGCGAATCATAATGTTATTCGCAATCCGAGCCAAGAATTATTTTGTTTTATAGTTTCTGGGGAAAATTGGGACGAAGTCGTGCGGGATAATATTCGCGTTTTGAGGATACGCATTTCGTTTTTATTACATTTCTTGACCTCACGTTATATTTTGTGCAATATATAATTAGATTGGTCTGGGGTCCACGCTAGAAGGTGGTCCCATTGCAGGGTGGTGTGGAATAGCTGAACAGTTCTGTTTACTTGATCGATCATAGATCCATTGGTTCGAGTAATAAGTAATGAGTGTTTAGTCGTCTACATTGTTTGTTGTGTGATCATCCACATGCTTCGTCATTCTAAATAGAGATGAGAAAATTCAGGACGAAATTGGATTGTGAGCGTTTTTCTTTATTACAAATTCGACTGTCTCATCAAATATATTTATAAACATTTAATCAATTATGTATTCTCCGCTTGTTTGTTTGTCGATGCCCTCTTGCTAATTATTGAAAGTTACGAATATTAACAAACGTCCCACTCCCAAATAGCCCCGCCCTACCTTACTCATCTATAAAGATACGGAAATATTAAGTGCATTAGATAACGCTTCGAGTATTCTAATTTTAGGTGCAAATCAACTTATCGTGCCCGATTCCCAGACGGCTTAACTCAACAAGCCTAATCTCTAGATCGACTACAACAAAACTAGCTCTCATCGATAAAAACGATCGCTTCACGTGCGCGATACGAGTGCGCATTGTGCTCAGCAATGTCGTCGGGCGCGCCGAGACTTGTCGAAGCGGATGATTCGCGCTCGGGCTGAGAGGCACGCGAAAATCGCAACCGCGACATGCGCGGTTCGTTACCGCCGCTCCGATGTCATCTGCATTATTCGCGGGCGTGCGACGCGCCGTCGCGCGCTAATGGCGGGTCATTGCGAAGCGAGTTAATTGCGATAATTATATACACAATGCGCGCGGCGGTTGATTGACGTGAAGTTGTTGATTGATACACATTATGCGGCGAAGCATGTAACGTATCATTTGTGTACATTGTGCACTTTTTCTGGCGTGGAAAGTTATTCAATTATTCATGCGGTCCGCTACGATTGTGGGCGCATTAATGTGATTATAGGTTTTATTGATATATTCGCAAGTGGAGATAGGAAGATATCAATTCGAGCGTTGTTCTAGTGTGGCTTCGGCTTCGTGCCTGTGCCCACTTCATTCGGCAGTTTATTCGACAGCTCATTCCGTGACCTTTTAACTGCAATAGCTTTGAATTAACTGGAGTTATTTCCATTTTTAAAGATCATTCAAGGACAAATTTCCTATAAAATGAATAAAAAAGTATGCCATCCAGAGTCCAGGGACTCGTAATGCTTATTTTTATAGATGTACTTACAAGGGGAAGGAGAGGTATGGGGGGTCATCGATATGCGTGAAATTTTTTTACAGGCTCCCGAAACCATTTATATGAACCCCTCTTGAGATCTCGTGCTAATGCCCCTTAGTTTTCTTGTTAAAAATGTTTAAAATATTCGTATTGTAAGTCTCCACTTCGCAAGCCTTGCCATGTGAAAGGCAAGTAAGCTCTCTCTTCAGGTGCAGTGGTCGCGGCGTTGCGTTGCTACTCGGTCGTTACGTGTGCGCGCCCGGCAGACGTGATTTTTTTTCATGGAATATTATTTATTATTATAGACTTTAAATATATTGTTTAGGAGTCGCTCTCGGGCAGCTGCACGAGGCGGACGTGTTCTAACCTAGCAGATCTTCCCGTGCTACCGTTTATCACATTTTTCTGTTAACCACTGCAAATCGGCCCGGTTCCGGCCCTGTTACCATGGACGGCAACCAGGGCAGCCAAGATGGCGAAGTTTGGGGAAACATTCCGGAAAAGAGACGACGTGGAAGACCCAGCAAAGCCGCCGTCGCCCAGTATGAACGCAGTATCGTGGAGCTCTATGCCACTATTCGCAGTCTTCAACAAGCGCACCAATCTCGTTCACAAGCGGAACCATCATCCTCACCCTCCGACCCTTCCACTCTGCCAAATAAGCGGAGGCGCCCTTCGTTACTTATTTCGGAACATTACGCGCATTCGGAAACCCACATGGAAATAGCCGACATCACTAACACTTCCACACCAATACCTCACACGCCAATACTATCAACGAAACACATACACATACTGCCAATCCGGTACCTTCGTCGCGCAAGCCAAACAACACACACAAGCACACTTTCTACACCTCGGCTGCTGTTGACATGACGAGACTGGCATTTGCCAGCATCTGGTCTTCTGAAGGTACCAACAACAACGATGTCATATTTAAAACAACACGTGGACTCACTATTAGGTTCAACAACAGTGTAGGGTCGATTGAAATGCAGCTAGAAGCACTACAATCGCGCGGCATTGTGGACTCATTTAGATTTGCGGCCTCGCCTCAAACGTCAACAACAACAACTCCGCGTGCCATTCAGGCAACCTTAATCGCGATTATGAAATCTGTCGAAACTGAAATCTCGGATGAAGATATTAAACTTCAACTAACCAATCAAAACGTAACCTTTAGATTCTGCAAAAGAATTATATCCAGACAGACGGGGAATCCCACTTTCATGATTCGCATAATTACCGGCTGTGCAACGTCGTTACACAACTTACTCCTATCAGGCGTTTTCTTCAAAAACAGACACTATCCGGTAATTGAGTCCTCGCCCCCTCCGGCTATTCTTACACCATGTAACAAATGTCACGAATTCTCGCACACGTCCGATAAATGCCAGAAAATCGTGGGCAAAAAATGCCACGGAAACCACGAAACAAATGCGTGCAAGTCTAAGAATCTGTTGACATGCGTCGCTTGTAAATCTACAGGCCATCAAGCATGGTCGCTCAAATGCCCTAAGCACCCTAAAACCCCTATTGAAGGCGTTCCCAATATAAGGATCAAAATTGGCAACAAGTTATCAGCGGACATCAATCCGCATGTAAGGAGCCCCAGTAGAATTCACAGCCCGATCACTATTCACGATCATATAATCACAACGTACACCAATAAAATCAACAACCTTCCGAATGTAGACAGAGAGGAGCTTATCCGCAAGCTTCGCCGCACTTTCCAAGCCACGTAAAAAATTGACACCATCGTCAACTTCCTCAATAGCAACTCTATCTACATCCTAATGATAGATATGGACCAGGTCGACAGGGAATCTCCAACTGAGCCGAGAGTTGGCTCTCAGTTTCTGCTACGAACTTAATACACCATGCACAACTTTTTTTTTAACTCAATAATTTCCTAATCAATTTTTTTTCTTTTTTCTTACCAATTATATATATTTTTTGTCATGCTCTGGCTGAAGGACCGTTGGTCGATGGCCATGTACGGAGGCGTTTGCCTATGTACTAAAAATAAATACTACTACTAATAAATAATATTACATAAAGAAAGTGACGCCAGGCGGACGCGAACACGTGACGAACGAGTAGCAACGCAACGCCGCGACCTGTTCAGGGGCACGGAACAGGTAGCTTGCTTGCTCTTAACTTGGCAGGGCTTACGAATTGGGTATTAGAAATACGAATATTTTAAATATTTTTAACAACAAAACTAAGGGGCATTAGCACGAGATCTCATGAGAGGTTCATATAAATAGTTCCAGGAGCCTGTAAAAAAAATTCACGCAAATCGGCGACCCCCATACCTCTCCGTGTGAGAACTTGTCGAGTAATGGATTGATTTTGATAGACTGTTTAGGGCAAAGATTAGTTGGATGGCTGGATTTATAATCATAATTCATTTTTAAACAAAAACGAAGAAGGTGCGCACCTTCTTCATCACGACATAGTCAGCTATGACAAGGCAAATGATATTAATAGGTCAAGCCAGAAGTCGACCAATCCGGAGCATTGTTTGCAATGCCCGGTATGGTGCATTTCCTTCATTAATTTGTTTTTGGAGCAAATGATAGTGCAGAACTACTTCAATTGCCATCATTCAGAAAATGCCATCGTACAAAAACGAGTTTATTCTCCGCATCAAAATAATTAAAATTAAAGCGCCATTCTTGGTGACATAAATAGGATCACCCCATTACTCCAACCAGGTTCGAAAATGCAAGACATGGGACTCGGTGCCCTCGGCCCTTGACCAAGAGCCCGAGTCCAGGCATCTTGAGGGGTAAGCACAAAACCGTGAGTACAACTCTGTCAAAATTTGGGTGCACCGGGTATATGCAAAATGTGATGTTATTTTTTATGGGGAAACGCGCCAAATTTGCGGGGACACCGCAGGTTCCTAAAGCCCTCGGAAACGGGGACAGCCGTGAATGAAAATTGAACTGCAAGTATTCCCAAATTTTATCATTCTTAAATCCTCAAATAACCCCGATGCCGTGAATATTCCCTCACTATTGGCAATGAAGCAGTAAAACACATACCACAGCAGCTACAACACGCACCACAGCCATCACCATCAGGAACAACATCACATGACCGCCCATATCATCGCTCCTGCTGCTATTCATTCAAAATATCTACCACTGCCCTCCACACAAAATTCACATCGTTCCAGCCGCAATCAGCCGCAATAGCGAACTGACGGAAGGGTTTCAAACTCTTTTTACGCTGGATACGAGCTCTTCCCGTAGATAATTCATAAACTCATTTATGCCTGACATTAAGGCAATATCCCAACAAAATTATCGCATGTGGCGAAACATTTTGAAACAAAGCATTGAAAAGTTTGGGCTCCCACTTTCCACCTCTTCCTCCTCCCTTCGGCCAACAAATCAAAATTAAACTTTCCCAAGACTGTCTTCACTTGCACCATTCACCATTGTGGGAATGCGACCTAATGGAGGGCGTCTTGAGATGGTATGTGGCTGCATCCTTATCAAAGAGGAGGTATTTAGTACGTCATGGTGCCTTGCACTCTCGCTATTGGGAGTAAGCACAGAGTTCCACACACTGGCATAAAGCTGGTTTATCCCAAAAAAAAAATCGCATATATCGGCAAACGAATATTTTAAAACAAATTAAAGTTTCGCAGTGAATAAAAATAAAGCCGACAACTGATGCTCAGAAAATCAACAACTACCTAATAAAGCGACAGGTAAAGAAGTGCTATGCACAGCATCGTCATCGTCACAAATGCATTGTGTAACTGTGTAGAGGCAAATTATCTCGATTCAATAAAGCTATTCAACTAAACTAACAATAAGTACATGTCTGAACATATCATTCTAATATAGCCGTCATTCGTAAATACATTTTAATTGCTCCCCATTTTAAAGTCCAAGAAATGAATTGTCCAGTGGGTAAATAACGGCATTTATGGCGAGGGCACTATACCCGATAGCACTAATCGAAGATGTTTGCGAAATAGACTTCTGCGAGATATAGGCCAGCCTATATCTGGCAAAGGGGCATCGACAAACTGGTCGAATGATAGTAACAACTGGCAGATTGTAATCGCAATCCCAATATCAGAGAATACATAATTGATTATTATGTGAATTAGGTGATTTTAACGTTAGTCCTCTCACTCCTCGCCACTGACCCGCGTTGTACTTCTTCTGGAATCACGGAAAACGTGTTCCTCCTCGGGATTGCACTTTTTCAAAAGCTTAAGTTCTTCGCTTAGGTCGCTTNATTCAACAAATTGAACACATATTGCTTGACACTCGTGTATTGGCCAAATTGATCAAAGATTCGTCTCCTCTCCATGTGGAAGGTCGCAAAATAAAAGTATAGATTTTGGTACAGAGTTAAACGAATATCCGCTGGCACAACGGAAATTAAATTGGCGGAAAACATGAAAAGCATAGAGTTGTGGAGAGTAATGAGGACACATTAAAACTGGGAAATTACAAAGCAAATATGAAATGCAGGCAGAAAAGAAAATAAGTACGGTCCGTATAATTATGCCAGATCGCGACAATGCATATATATATATAATATATATAATGTTGATAATCGATGCGTAATTTCATGGCCCGAATCCTTTCGTTGCGTCTTTTTTTCATAATTCTATGTCAAGGACGTCGCCGTGGCAGGCGCACAAATTCCTAACGAGTTCCGATTGCATACTCTGCAAATTGAATTGTTGTCCTTACTCTGTTATTACAATTAATTTGATTTTTCACGTCCACTAAATCCTCGTCCTAGCATTAATGGATTAAATGTCAAAATCTCAAAGATTGCCTGAAAATGTTGGTAAGTAAAATTACTGAAGTTAAAATAGTGTTGAAATTATCACTGGTTGATAATATTATTGTAAAATAATGTACATATGATTTCACAGAGTCGATGAGATAAAACCTTGCTTACTTTCAACACACTTGAAAACAAATGTCTTATTCAATTGAAGAGAAGAATTATTATAATTTTCGATGGACTTTTCTTGGCAACATTAATTCCTAAGCAACTTTAATCATCGAGTGAATTGGTACTTTGGATTTTGCGTGTTGCTAATTGAGTTTGTGAACATTTGTTGACTTGCCGTATAGAATAAATTTTAGTTATTGTTTAAACCTGCTGCGTTTCATTTCTAACTCTGCTAAGAGCTTTTATATTCTTACAAAATTGGCAAAATTCTAGGGGGTTATCGCGCGTGGTTTCCAAAAAAGTCACATGCGATCTCTTTGGCGGTGCTAGCATCGAATCACATGCGCATTTTTCAATAGATTTTGCTGCATTCTTATTGGTCGAGCGAGCAGTGTCTGTCCGTTTTTTTATTAAAGTTTTATGTATTATACATTGTCATCCGAATTATAAATCCGCCTGCTATTCGCAGGTCGACTTTATGTAATTTCATTATAAAAATAAGCGATTTCAATCATAGTATGCTGGGGCAAATAATTTTCACGCAATCGCTTCTTTCTATTATTCAATAATCGTTTCTGTGTTCCTACGCCGACTGATAT
>JARRAA010019027.1:0-15203 GCA_030557295.1 Ecitodaemon sp. MM-2014 | reverse complement strand
TGCTTGCAGATTTTACAACTTCAAATGAACGATTATCGATATCACTACATGTTCACCACTTTTGTAAGTAATGCATAACCTAACCTAGAGTGATACTGATGTATTCATCCTGAGCTACTACAAGGTAGCTTGGCCTGATCTAACCGAATCTGAAAGTTTGCTTACTAACTTAATTTTATTTGACCTAACCTCACCTGAACTAACCTAACCCAACGTAAAGTAATCTTGGCTTTTCAAACCTAACCTAACCTAATCTACTAATATAACTTAACCTAACTTAACTTAATGCAATGTAAGTCCACTACTAACCTATCCTAAACTAACCTAACCCGACGTAACATAATCTAAGCTTTTTCAATCTAACCGAACCTAGCCCAAACTAACCTAACCTAGCCGAACGTAGCCCAAACTAACCTAACCTCACCTTGCCCAATCTAACCTAACCCAACTTCATCCAACCTAATCTAAACTAAACTAACCTAACTTAACCGAATCGAACCGAACCTAATCTAGCCTAACAGAAACTAAACTAACCTAACCTAAATCAACCTAATCTAACTTAACCTAACCGAACCTAACCGAACCGAACCTAACCTAACCTAACCTAACCTAACCTAACCTAACCTAACCTAACCTAACCTAACCTAACCTAACCTAACCTAACCCAACTGAACCTAACCTAACCTAACCTCTCACCTACCCGGATCGAACATGAGCCGGCTCCAACCCGAAAACCCTGTCGCAAACGAGCAATCGAATTTCGCTCAGCAATCGCGCAACTTTCGCGCGCATGCTCGGCTGCCTGCGGCCGCGGCGAACGTGTTCGCGAATTGAAATTCATTTTAATCCGCGCGCCGCGATTAAAATCGTCGCGATCAGCGCGCCTGCGTGTGCGCGCCGCGGCGCCGGCCTGCCCGAATTAACGGTCGCGGCGGTGGCGGCGCCGAGCTTTCGTCGAGCGCGCCGCCGAGGTGGCTAATTATCGTGAGTTATTATCGCTCGTGTGTGGCTGTTTAATGCCATTAATGCCATTAATGGGATTAATCGCGAGCGCGCATCGGGCCGACGCCGCCCCGCCGCAGGATATCGCCCATTTCGCGCGCGCGCAAAAAATTAATTTCCATCGGAGGACGAGGAAGATGGCGAGTCCCTTTTCGGACATTTCGCCGCGCGACTGATGTTCGGCGAGCGCTTAGTATTCATTACGGCGCCTCGCGCGCCGCGGACGTCGCCGCCGCCATCTTGCGACCGCAGCGCCATTATCGTAATAACACACGCCGCGCGCGACGCATGCAAATTCGATTATTTCGCAACTCCCTGCTTAGCTCGGATGATGCGCGCGGCGCGCATGCGCGCGCGTGTGGGACGCGCGGCACGCACCGGCCGCACGAAGAGCGCCTCATTAAAACGCACTAAAGTTAATTTATCGCGGTCGCTCCGCCGCGCCGCAACAGTTGGCGCGCTCCTCGCGACAGAATTTCAATTACCGTCGCAGGGGCTGCGAAGGACTCGCCGGAGCGCGCGCGCAGGAACAAAGGCACAATGGCGCGCGCACA
Organism: Ecitodaemon sp. MM-2014; assembly: GCA_030557295.1. Taxonomy (NCBI): domain Eukaryota; kingdom Metazoa; phylum Arthropoda; class Insecta; order Coleoptera; family Staphylinidae; genus Ecitodaemon; species Ecitodaemon sp. MM-2014. The sequence goes on along the minus strand of JARRAA010019027.1, from coordinate 13,647 downwards.
AAGAAACTGTAAAACAAAAGAATTCGCTTTAATTCGTTTAGGGCGCGCGTGGTGCGTCGGGCACTCGAACAAATGCGCGCAAATTAAGTGCCGTATCATGAAATGTCGCGAATCGCCGGCCGTCGAGTGCGAAACGGCGCGAATTAATGTCGAATTCGAGCGGCGCGGCCGTGCGCTGTGTGTTGCCTACGGTCGCACCTCGCGACGAGCCGTCGGAGCGCGCGCCGCCGATCGTGAGACTTTTTCAGCTCTCGGCAACGTTTTTACGTCTTCGGAGGGTTATAAATTCGACTAAACGACATGTAAATTGTGTCGTTACCCATGCGAGTCATTGGGAACAAAGGACCGGCCTTGATTTATTGAATAATCGCCGGAGAAAACGGGCGAATAAATTGTGTCTTGTGTTTCGATGTCTTCAAACTGCTCTTTGGTGCTTTTCTAAGCTCTTCCGAATATTTTAATGATTACGCTGGACATGTAGGTTTACTCAGGTTTATTTTGACTGATTTTCTTAATGTTAGAACGGCGAATTGAAGTAAATATAAATTAAAGTTGTTTTGTTACATTTTGCGGCAATTTTGGTGTTTTCTGTCGTTTTTTATTGTTTGAATGCTCCAGTTCGATATGCGAGGTGTTACTGCTCACAGATGGACTGTTTTGGAATATCTTTCGTTGCTGAATGTTGTAAAATTTTAGAGTATTGGTTTGAGTAATAAGTAGTGAGCGTATTATCGTCCACGTTTCTAATATTTCACCTCTAGGCCCTCTAGAATACCTAATTAATTAAATTGTTGTTATATTTGATGAAGAGCAGTCGAATTTCAATGAAAAAAGCGAAACGCGCATTACTTATTACTCAGCTCGAAACTTCTCATCTCCGTTTAGAATCAGGAAAGACCTGAACGATAATTTAAGTCCCTCCACTGTGGAATGTGGATGATCAAACGCTCACCACTTATTACTCGAAGTTTTGATCATTTCCGGGTGTTTTTTAGGAAGCTGTGCTGCAAGGTACAAGAGAGGTGAAAAAATTTGACCTCAAAACTGACTCGTTGGTCTCCTGGCATATTTGTTGTTGTTTGCCGTGCGTCTCGCGTCGGACTGATCGTTTTGGAATATTTTCGCGAATCGCGGAAAGAGCGAGAAGCCGCCGCGATGGCCGCCGCGAGGTCGCCGCGGACGCGGATAATGATACGGACGCGGATTCGCCGGCGCGCGCGCGCGAGAGAGAGCGGCGGCGGGCGGCGGGCGGCGCGCCCGGTCGTTATTGCCGCGCGCCGGATTCTGGGAATCGGCGTAATAACAGCCGTGCGCCGTCCGCCGACCGCCGGCGCGGAGAGAGCAGCGCGACGGTCGACCGACTAACGGCCATCGCCGTCGACGCCGCCATTTCCGCGACGCTCGACGCGCGGCGCCATCTTCCGTTCGTCGACGCCGCGTCGGAACGTCCGCGACGCTCGGCGCTCGCGGCGCCATCTGCGCTCGCCGCTCGCTGCGGCGCGTCATTCCGGTCACGCGGCGCGCCCCGTTTTCGCTCCGCTTCGTCTCGCCGCGCCGAGAGACAAACGAGACGCTGCGACGCAGTAGGACACGGAGCAATCAGCTGACTGCAGATTGGCCATGATTGCTCCTAATTCACGTTTCCTGTCCCGCCGAGAGACCCGAAACCGGCGCGGCCAACAATCCCCGACGACGCGTCGCGACGTACAAAGCGCGCGAGTCGCTCGCGCAAAACAACCGAACGTCAACATGAAATGCCCCGCCAGACGGCGCCAGCGTTTAGTTGGGATTTTCACCGGAAGATGTCGCTCCGACCACACTCGCGAATTCCGGCGGGAAATTCGAATCGGCCGCCTTCGCCGCGCGCCCGGAGATGGCGCTCGCCGCGATTCGCAGCGAACGGCCGAAACGACAAAGAGAACGCGACGCGGCGCGCTCCGGGTTTCTTCTGCGCGTTCTCGCGCGATCCCATAATAGCGAGAAGCTTCGCGCGCCGCCGGGTTATTTACTTCTTGCGCGTCCGCGCTTTTTGCGCCGCCGACAATGCGAAGCGGCGGGCCTTAATGCGATGCTCGTAAACGAGCGGCGCCGCGGCGATAAGAACGCGCGCGCGCCGCTCGGAAGACGGTAGTCGACAACGAGAAATTCGATATTAATTAACTTGTCGGTATTAATTAGGCCGGGTCCCTTTGATGTGCGGCGCCTCGGCCGAGGCGCGCCGCCGCGCGTACAGAGTGTTCGCGCAAACGCTTATCGGCGCCCGCCATCGGGCTAATTGCGCCCGCGCCGAAAAGTTTACGACCCGGACGGGCCTTCGTCGGCGCATTTTTCGAATCGCGCTTTTTACGCGCGCGCGATCCCCGACGGGCGAGCGGCCCTTCGACGCTCCGAGACGTCGCGCGACGCTTTTTATTGACCAATTACCGTCGTTTTCTACGCGCGCCCGAAACGCGCCTAATTGGGACGGCGGCCGTTCCTAGGGGGTCCCCTAGATACAGAAGCGCGCAAATTTGGTTGTATGTTTGGTTGCATGCCTCGTTCGGGCACGAGGTAATCGTCGGCGAATTTCGAGTCACGGTCGCTTCCAATAGATGGCGTCAATTGGAGATTTCCAACCGAGACATTTACCGCGTCGGCAATAGATGGCGGCACTTAGAGATACCTAACCTATGAACTCGATTTCTCGTCGTTAGATGGCGCAACGTTGATGGCAGATTATCGTATGTGACGTTTCTAGGATCCCTAGAGACAGAAACATACAAATTGTTCATTCGACGCACATCCTACAATCTAAAAATTTTTTATTCTAGGGTCCCTAGATTAGTTGCACATCTCACCCTACAAAAAAATTATTCATAAAGTTACTACGCCTAAAAACAAATCCAAGTTAAGATTCGTGTCGATAGATGGCGACACTTAGCGACGCCTAACGTTGATGACCAATTAGGTATGTGACGCTTCTAAGGTCCCTAGGAACAGAAACATACAAATTATTCATTCGACGCACATCCTACAATCTAAACTTTTTTTTATTCTAGGGTCCCTAGATTAGTTGCATACCTCATCATAGCGGAAATTATTCTAAAAGTTACTACCGATTATCGTATGTGACGTTTCTAGGGTCCCTAGACACAGAAACATACAAATTGTTCATTCGTCGCACTTTTTAGGACGTCAAATTTCTTATTCTAGGGTCCCTAGATTAGTTGCACATCTCACCCTACAAAAAAATTATTCAGAAAGTTACTACTCCTAAAAACAAATCCAAGTTAAGATTCGTGTCGATAGATGGCGACACTTAGAGACGCCTAACCTATAAACTCAATTTCTCGTCGCTAGATGGCGCAACGTTGATGACCAATTAGGTGTGTGACGCTTCTAAGGTCCCTAGGAACAGAAACATACAAATTATTCATTCGACGCACATCCTACAATCTAAACTTTTTTATTCTAGGGTCCCTAGATTAGCTGCATACCTCATCATAGCAGAAATTATTCAAAAAGTTACTACCGATTATCAGATGTGACGTTTCTAGGGTCCCTAGAGACAGGAACATACAAATTGTTCAATCGTCGCACTTCTTACAACATAAAATTTCTTATTCTAGAGTCCCTAGATTAGTTGCACATCTCACCCTACAAAAAAAAATTATTCATAAAGTTACTACGCCTAAAAATAAATTCAAGTTAAGATTCGTGTCGATAGATGGCGACACTTAGAGACGCCTAACCCATAAACTCAATTTCTCGTCGCTAGATGGCGCAACGTTGATGACCAATTATCGTACGTGACGCTTCTAGGGTCCCTAGGAACAGAAACATACAAATTGTTCATTCGACGCACATCTTACAAAGTAAAATGTTGTATTCTAGGGTCCCTAGATTAGTTGCATACCTCATCCTACCGGAAATTATTCAAAAGGTTGCTAACGATTATCGTATGAGACGTTTCTAGGGTCCCTAGCAACAGGAACATATAAATTGCTCATGCGTCGCACATCTCTTATTCTAGGGTCCCCAGATTAGTTGCACATCTCGCGCTACAAAAAAATTATTCATAAAGTTCAAGTTTTTAGGCGCGAAAAGAAATTGCAGTTGCGATTCGCGTTAATAGATGGCGGCACTTACGCTAGAGACACCTAACCTAGAAACGTAATCGCTCGCCGCTAGATGGCGCAAAGGCGGCAATTAGGCGGCGCGAAAAGTGTGTTAACGCTCGAGATTAACCGCCGGCTGTCGCGGCGCAAATTAATAACCGATTTCGAATTGATTGGCGTCCGAATTTCCCTTCTTGCGCAAGCGCGATCGGGAAATAGACGTCGCGCTTAATTGCCAATTACCCGCCGGCGGCGGCGGCGCGCGCGCGTCACAAATTACCTCTTCTGTTTTGGGCGCGCATGCGCTCCTCGTAAATCACTCTCGCGGAGTTTTATTAATTTCGCGCGAGACGCTTACGACTCAATTAGCGCCGATTGCCGATCATTAATCCGTTACGACCCGGCGGCGCGTTTTCGCACGTCGCTCGAACGCGAACATTTTATTTTTTCTCGATTTCCACCTGGAAAACCCAATTTCGCCGCGACGCGCGCAACAATGCGTCCGCTGTCGGAGCGGCGATCGGAAGACAATGCGCGCGCCGCGATCGCGCGCCCTTCGGCGGCAGCGCAGAAGCGCGGAGCGGCCGCCGGGAAAGCAATCAAACGGAAGCCGTCGGACGCCGCGCCGCCGTCATTAATCTTCGAACAATGCCGCGCGTAATTACGCGCCGCCGAGGCGATGCGCGCGCGGCGCGCGTGAAATCCAATCCGCGCCGAATTTCGTTCTTCCCGCGGCCGGCGAGATTGAATTGATTAAAATATCATTATCGGACGGCGGCGGCGGCGCGCGCATCTCTCGCGGTGCCATCTGTTCGCTTCGCGCTCGTCACTTTCGTTCCCGACCATGACGGACGTCGTTAGACTTCATCGACTCGCCCTGGGATCGACAAAAAACTTTAATTCGACAAAACATCGCAGACGCCCGTGCTGCCATCTATGAAGAGCCGTTCTACTTTGTTTCACGTCCGATAGATGTCGCTAGATATTCCTCCGTCGAGTGCAATTACAGTTTTCTGTTGGTCCATGATTGAATTAATCAAAATATCAGTAGGAACGATATTACAGACGTATTTCTTGTGGCGCCATCTGCGAACACGCAGTTCTGCTTTGATTCTTGCCCGAGAGATGTCGCTAGATGTCGTCGACTTGCCCTAAAGAAGAAGTTCGTGTTTTCGTACTGATAAAAACTTTAATCCATCAAGATATTACTACAGAGGGGCATAGTGATGTATTTCCGGTGCTGCCATCATTGAAGAACGGCTCCAGTTGGTTTCTGTCCGATAGGTGTCGCTAGATATATCTTAGGCGAATGTAATTGCAGTTTTCTATTGATTCGTGATTAAATTGATCAGAATATCGGTACAGATGATGTTACAAAACTCCATATGTAATTATCGTCCGATAGATAGTGCTAGATGTCCAGGAATCCCCTACGCGCACGTTTATTTATTAACCGAAGACATGTGGCACTCCATTACCGATCCGATGGATGTCGCTACATGTGTCCGCGTCCGTCGTGCCCGCATCATTCCGCCGCTCACGGTGCGCGCCGAGCCGCCCGCTGAGGTTCCCGCGCGCGCGGGGTTGCTCTTTTCGTGCGCCGCCGGGGGCCGGCGCTCCGCGAAAGCGGAAAAATCGCGTTCGAGGATTAGCGCCCATTGTCGCCGACATGCGAACGCCGTAATCCTCGGAGAGAAAACGGCGCGCACGCCCAAAAACGTCAACTCGATGTCAACTCGGAGCGTCCGAGGTGGGATTAAGCGTGTTTGGCCATTCTTTCCCGCTGTACATCCTGTTTGCGCGTGGCCGCGCGCATGAATAGCAAACACGGTTATGGAATAGCCCCGGACAATCGACGATTGTCAAAGACGAAAACATAATGGCATTAGCGCGGTTTACCGGCGAACGTGGACGATCCGAAGTGCTCCGGTCTCTCGAAAACATGTTTTCATTACGATTAAGGACGGACTGATTAATTCCGCGCGTAATCAGCTTCGCACCCTTCGCGGGGCGCAGCGGCTCCGCGTCCGGAAGGGGGCGGCGCCACCCACTCCGGCGACAATGGCCCCGCACGAAACCCGATTCCGCGCGCACCTTGAGCGCTAAAAAACGCGCATTGTCCTCGCGCCGCGGCCTTAAAAAAGCCCCGCGCGCGCGCGCGCCAGAAGATTGTCATCGGATACGCGGTCGAGGTCGAAAGGTGCGCCGCCGCCGAGGGCCGAGAGCACAATTCGGACGTCCCCCAGATCCGGACGCGCCCGGCACGCCCTCTACTTTATGCCCGAGCGCCATTATCGTGCAAATTCGCGCCCGGCGATACCGAGGGATGAAGGAAAACGCTGTGCGAAGACGACGAAGGAGGTCGTCGGAGGCGCGCGGCGCACCCGGTGTGCGGCGGCCCCCGGTGCCGACCCGGTGCCTAACGGCACCGGACGGAAACGGGCACGGATAAAAAACGCGAGCTTGTAATTTGCGCGCGGATTGTCAATCCGCCAGCCGGCCCAGAGATCGCTCTCGATCGGGAGCCGCGACTGCGACAGCCGCCCCGTGTTATTAATTTCGACGCGTGGCGTCGCCGCCACGCGTCCGCACCTCGCACCCCGAATGCCACCTTCCGACGGTGCGCCCGGCGCGCCGTCCGTTCAACTCCGCGCGGCCATTCATCGGAAAGATAGCGAGCGGCGCGATAATGACTAATGAAGAAATTAGTTATGGACGCCGCGGCCGCTAATAAATAATGACGAGCGGCGAGCGCGCGCATTGTGTCGAGAATCCATCTCCCGGGTGTCAGCGGCGACGCCGCATCCCCGGCGCGAATAAATTGAGCGCCGCGAACGGAAGCGCATCGCCACGCATCAGTTTCCCATCCGTCTTCGCACAGTGGGCCCGTCCAGGATGTCTTCCGTCGCGCCCGCTCGAGGTTGCGCGCGTAGATGGCGCGACTATAGTCGCGCGTTATTATTATCTCGATTTGCTACTCGCACCTCGTCTCATTTCGTTTTTTTACCTCCTCGACGTGTTATTAATCACCGCTGGACGTCCCGACGGACGAAACGCAATTACCCGACGCTCCATTCATGACTTCGTCTTCGGTCCCAGATTAGGGGAAGTCCGCGCAAAGGCATTTTTACCGCGTTTCGTGCGCGTCATTTGCGTTAAAATGTTTACGCGCCGCGCCGAGCGTCATCGCCGCTCTGATGAGGCGTAATGGAGGAGCCGCTTCGAATTAATTCGATTTAAATCACGCCGGGGATGCGGACGCGCGTAATGAGTCACTTAATTGCCGGCGGATGAGTCGCCGGCTGCGTCTTGGCGCGACAGCGGCGGCGCAACGCATTCGCGGCTAATAAATTAATCGCCGACGGTTCACGAGGTCACGATTTGTTGTTCCGAATAAGTAGCCGACTTAACCTAACCTTGTATCATAAACAGCTATGAACGACCGTAGGCAACCCAAAGCGATATCTCAATTAAAAACGAGTCCGTAATTAAATGAGTTAATTATGCGCCGATATGCCGGTTATGATTAGCCGGGCGCTACTCTCATTACGCGCGAGAGGCTAATTACCCTCGCCGCGCGTTTTCGGCGGTGCGGCGAGGCAGAAGAAGAGGAAAAGGTTCGAAGTCGCCGCCGCGGGTGGGCGAGAGACGATCGCGTTAGATGGGCGCTCGACGAGCTAATTAAAATGCGAGCGAATAAGTCATAACGCCCGTCGCGCCTAATTGATTCGCAATCAACTTCTCACCTTAATTGCGCGCGCGCGCCGCGATTATCGGCGCCGATTCGATCGCGCTCGATGGCCCGATTTCGATCGCGAGCGCGGGCGCTTTCGAAAAGACGCGCGCGATGAATGCAGTTTAATGAGTTTACGACGAACGCTAATGTCGGCCGGGCGATGAATGCGGGATTAACAAGTCCGGCGGGGCGCGTGCCCGCCGCGGGGGATGTCATCAGGGGCGCTTTGTGACCGTTGCCCTTTGTGCGCCGCCGGCGGCGCGGCGAATTAGCCGCGATCGCCGATCGGCGTCGAAGGATTCTCCGAGCAACACGTGGCCGCCGATGAACACGGACAAGCGCGAATCGGCGGCGTCGATAAGGGCGCCGTTTGATCTGATACGTTTTTAAGCCCCGAAACGTCGCGAGGCCGGCTCCCGGACGCGCCGCGGCGGGCGGCCATTGTGCGCCGCGGCGGGCGGCCATTGTGCGCCGCCGCCGAACAATGCGCGGCTAATAAAACGAAACAAACGAGCTCCCGATTCGCCTCTGTCTTCATCTTCGCGCGGCAGCGCTCGTTCTTCGGCGGCACGAAATTTCGCCACGCTCGACGGCGCGCACCGTCGAAAATTAATGCTGGAGACTGATGAAACCGTAATTCATCAACGCGCGGTTACGCGTTTTTTGTGCGGCCGCGCTTTTTCCCTCTTCCCTTCTCTTCGCCGGCCAGGAAATTGATTTTGTTTCTCTTCTCTACCTCGGACTCTCTTAAAATATTGGATATTTTTGGCCGTTTTTTATTGTTTTCATGTTAGAACATTGAGTGAGAGTCAAAAAAATGAATAGTAGTAGAGAAAAGTCAGGTAGGAATGAAAAAATGTTATGGTAGTAAAAAAAAGTGACGTCATAGAGAAAAAAAAACTGAGTAGAAGTGGAAAAAAAGTTAATATTCGTCTAAAAAAGATGTAGCAGTGAAGAAAAGTGAGTAGTAGAGAAAGAAAATGACGTAGTAGTTAAAAAAAGTGACGTCATAATGAAAAAAACTGACTAAAAGTGAAAAAAGTTAAAATTAGTCAAGAAAACTGAGAAAAAAACTGACAATGAGTAGAAGTGGAAAAAAAGTTAATATTAGTCTAAAAAAGATGTAGCAGTGAAAAAAGTGAGTAGTTGTGAAAAAAAGTGACGTAGTAGTGAAAAAAAGTGACGTCATGGTGAAAAAAACTGAATATAAGTGAAAAAAAATCAATATTAGTCAAGAAAATTCATGTAGCAGTGAAGAAAAGTGAGTACTGGTGAAAAAAGTGGCGTAGTAGTGAAAATGGTGTTTTGGTAGTGAGAAAATGTAACGTCATAGTGAAGAAAACTGCGTAGAAGTGAAAAAAGGTTAACATTAGTCAAGGAAAGATGTAGCAGTGAAGAAAAGTGAGTAGTAGTCAAAAAAAGTATTGTGGTGGTAATAAAAAATGACGTCACAGTGAAAAAAAAATGAGTAGAAGTGAAAAAAGTTAATATTAGTCAAGAAAAGATGTAGCAATGAAAAAAAGTGAGTCGTAGTGAAAAAAGGTGTTGTGGTAGTGAAAAAAAGTGATGTCATAGTGAAAAAAACTGAATAAAAGTGAAAAAAGTTAAAATTAGTCAAGAAAACTGATGTAGTAAAAAAAAGTGTTGTGATAGTCAAAAAAGGTGACGTCATAATGAAAAAAAAACTGAGTATAAGTGAACAGAAGTTAATATTAGTCGAGAAAATTGATGTAGCAGTGAAGAAAAGTGAGTACTGGTGAGAAAAATGACGTAGTAGTGAAAAAAATGTTGTGGTAGTGAAAAAAAGTAACGTCATAGTGAAGAAAACTGCGTAGAAGTGAAAAAAGGTTAATATTAGTCAAGGAAAGATGTAGCAGTGAAGTAAAGTGGGTCGTACTGAAAAAAAGTGTTGTGGTGGTGAAAAAAAGTAACGAAATAGTGAAAAAAAATGAGTAGAAGTGAAAAAAGTTAATATTAGTCAAGAAAAGATGTAGCAGTAAAAAAAAGTGAGTCGTAGTGAAAAAAAGTGACGTCATAGAGAAAAAAAACTGAGTATAAGTGAAAAAAAGTTAATATTATTCAAGAAAAGATGTATCAGCGAAAAAAGTGTGTAGTAGTGAAAAAAAGTGTTGTGACATTGAAAAAATGTGACGTCATAGTGAAAATGACTGAGTAAAAGTGGAAAAAGTAAAATTAGTCAAGAAAATTGATGTAGCAGTAAAAAAGTTAATAATAGTGAAAAAAACTGAGTAAACGTGAAAAAAGTTAAAATTTGTCAAGAAAACTGATGTAGTAAAAAAAAGTGTTGTGATAGTGAGAAAGGTGACGTCATAGTGAAAAAAACTGAGTGAGTATAAGTGAACAGAAGTTAATATTAGTCAAGAAAATTGATGCAGCAGTGAAGAAAAGTGAGTACTGGTGAAAAAAATGACGTAGTAGCGAAAAAATGTTGTGACAGTGAAAAAAATAACGTCATAGTAAAGAAAACTGCGTAGAAGTGAAAAAAGTTAATATTAGTCAAGGAAAGATGTAGCAGTGAAGAAAAGTGAGTAGTACTGAAAAAGTGTTGTGGTGGTGAAAAAAAGTAACGTCATAGTGAAAAAAACTGAGTAGAAGTGAAAAAAAGTTAATATTAATCAAAAAAATTGATGTAGCAATGAAGAAAAGTGAGTACTGGTGAAAAAATGACGTAGTAGTGAAAAAAATGTTGTGGTAGTGAAAAAAAATAACGTCATAGTGAAGAAAACTGCGCGGAAGTGAAAAAAGGTTAATATTAGTTAAGGGAAGATGTGGCAGTGAAGAAAAGTGAGTAGTAGTGAAAAAAGGTATTGTGGTAGTGAAAAAAAGTGACGACATAGTGAAAAAAAAATGAGTGAAGTGAAAAAAGTTAATAACAGTGAAGAAAAGTGAGTCGTAGTGAAAAAAAGTGTTGTGGTAGTGAAAAAAAGTGACGTCATGGTGAAAAAAACTGAGTAGAAGTGAAAAAAAGTTAATATTAGTCAAGAAAACTGGCGCAGTAGTGAAAAAAAGTGACGTAATAGTGAAAAAAAGATAACGTGCTAGTGAAAAGAAAAAGTTGATCTAATTGATCTCGATACAAGGGTTGCGAAAGAAAATATGTTGTTATAGAAACGAACTAATTTGTAATTGCAACCAATTTTAAAACACACACTCCCAGGTCTCCCCTAGAGATGCGCATAATTTCCGCCCGACAGGGGGCGCCGCAAATTGGCGCGTATCGCCGCTCGCCGCGCAGGTGGCGCAGCGCGCGTCCGATTGAAAGGGTGCGCGATGGCGACGATTGCGGTCGCGATGCACTCATCCCGGTCGTTACGCGACTGACTAGTAAGCGCGCCGCCGCCGGGCGGTTATTTCATTATTACGTGTGCATTACTTCGTGCCGGCGAATTACACGCGTCCACAAAACGGCCGCCGGATGGCGCTCCCGCCGCTCGGACGCGCTCCTCGACTCTTGTTGCGTTTTAATAAACGGAATATCTTTATTTTCGCGTAAATAATGCGGGGCGACGCGGCGATTGCCAATTTATGCGCGGGCCGCTTGCGCTTCTGGTCGTCTTCGTCTTCGCGCGAAGCTCGATCCGTCGCGAGGAAGGCGGCGATTCCGAAGCGCGCGTTTACGTCAATTATTATTAACAAGTCGTTCGACCGCTTTGCGACACGAATATTTGCGATGTTTTCAATTACGCCGGATCGCGAGACGCTCCGCGTTCACGACTCGCGGCGATTTTTACGATCTCTTGCATTAATGCGTACGAATTAATTAGTTCGAGTTCGATTTTTACATATTGCAGACGCTGCTGATTTTGTTCATTTTCGGCGCCGGTTTTCTCCTAAACTTGCTGACCGAATTTTGTTTTTTAAACGGCTATCGATAGACGATTTCATTGCGAAGTACTGAAATAATCGAGATCGATCGTTTTCTAATTATTTCGGGGTGATAAAAGCGAATTAATTACGGCAAGTGCATTTTGCACAAATCGTCGACTCGTCGGATTTAAAAGCGGTTTTCTCGTAAAGTTCTCCATGAAATTCCATTTTCTAAACGTCAATTAATAGAGGAGTTCAGTGCAAACAAATTAAGATATCGAAATCGAAAATTTTCTAATTCTGTGAGGTGATGAAGATGAATTAATTACTGCGAACACAACTGGTTGCAGGTTCGAATTTAACACCGGTTTTCTTCTAAACAACTTAACCTAACTTTATTTTTGAAGTTCCGATCGATACAGATTTTCATTGCGAACAAACTAGAACAAAGAAAATTCATTTTCGCCGATTAAATTTCCCTTGAGAAGAAAAGGAAACGTTCCGACCCTGGTTTCGCTTCTTTCCGCACCAAAATCCAACTGATCTTGCGTGGGGGTGGTAGGCGGTGATTGGGGGCAAGCATTAGAGACAATCGTAACCCTACAGGGCCGGAGTAAGACCGCACGATTTGCCACTTTCCCTCGTCAAGCAACAGTTCAATAAAAGCGCTCCGAAAATTCCGTTTCCCATCGAAAATACGATTTTCTCGATTTAATTATTCCGCCGCTAAATTCTTAAAATAAAACGTTCACGTTTAAGGGCAAACCTCCGACGAAAACGGCGCATGACTGAAATCGTAAAGTTGGCTGCATACGTAATGCGACGCGAGGTTTTGCGCCCGCTCCGTCGTTACAATTCCGGCGGATCGCTCGACGGCGGTTCGAGGGTGGCGACGACGAATGGGAGGCGCGCGCGCGCTCATCCCCCGCGGACCGGGGGCGCCCTCGCGCGCGACGCATCCATCCGCCGCCGCGCCGCGCCCCCGCCCGACCGGAAGCGGCTGCCGACGTCGCGCTAAACGCTCTCTCCGGCAGCTGAAAGCCGCGGCGGCGGAATCACGGAATCGGGCGTAAATAAAAATGCGAAAATGTGACTCGACTAAAAAGCTTTCTCGGCGCGGCGCAGCGTCGACCCGCGACGTCGGGAGGGCAGAGGAAGCGCGCTGAAAGCGTTCCGATTCACCGATCGCCTTTTATCTCCGCCCGAAGCGCAGAAACATTTGCGGCGTTAAGATGTACGAATTTATTGCGCTAATTTCCCCCGAGTATATTCGGTTGCCTATCTGAGCGGTCGTCATATATCGATATTGTATTTTTTTCGATGTGTCGATTTGGACTATCGATACGGTATAAATCGATTTTTTTTACCGCTACGATAGTATATCGATATTACTATTTCTTCCGACATATCGATTTGAACTATCGATATTTTACTATCGATTTTGTTATAATTTTTTCGATATATCGATATTTCAGCAATCGTGACGGTAGAAAATCGATATTTTTTCTAACACTGAAAATATATCGATATATCATTTATTTATGACATGACGTTATTACTACGCGATATTTATTTTTCGATAAATCGATATATCGATATTAAATTCGAACTATCGAAACGGTATAAAATCGATATTAGTTTCCACCACCGAAAATACATCGATATATCATTATATCGATATTCTACGTTCGATATATCGAAATACTCACGTCGATATCGTCGCGCGCTCGTTGCTTCGTCGTCGGCGGCGCGCCGTCATTGACAATCGCACAATGCGAGCGGGCAGGGGACGCAGGAATGCCTCGGACGGAATTTTATGCGCAATTCGGTTTCGTTCCCAGGGCTCGGCGGCCGGGCGCGCTCCGCGCCGACGACGGCGAGCGGCGCAAAACGGCCGCGCACGCCGCGCGATGACGAGCGCTCCCGTTGCGTGCGCCGGCCGCAAGAACGCGCGTAGTCCGCGACGCTCCCGAGCCGGAGCCCTAA
>JARRAA010019024.1:0-10023 GCA_030557295.1 Ecitodaemon sp. MM-2014 | reverse complement strand
CAACCGCTCCCAAGGCGCCGACCACTTGACTTCGTCTGGAGAAGGGTGGTACTGGTGGTTCCTTATGGTGGCGCGTCTCCTATCCTCCGCATATGCAATGCGTTAACATATATGACCCCTTACGTAGTTGTGTACATGTACCCTACACTAGCAGTGCGCCCCCATCTTGTAATGTCTTTTTCTATGGCTAATCGTACTCAAAAGCCCAAAGCGTATAATTTAATTTATAATAAATAATATGTGGTGTGGTGCAACCCATTGCTGGGGTCGCTTCCTAGGCGATGAGCGGGTGGATTGGTCAATCCGGATGTAGTGTGGCAATATACAACAGCTGTATATAACAGCTGAAATGGTTAGGGTGAACAGTCTATATTGTACCCAGAGATGAGTACCTATTACAGATGTCCAGCTCAATGTAAATGTTTTCAGACATGAGATATTGCTTTCCTTGTCGCACAACATGAAACGTTTGAAGGGGGTGCAGCAATCATGTTGAAGCCCCTGACACGTATGCAACCAATACGGTACATATTTAAAATTGGAAACTATAAAAATTGTAGGAGTACATCCAATCGATTCCTGTGTATAATGGTGCACTGAATAGTAATTTGATTAATCATTTTCAGCGCACCGAAATACAACAGAATCGATTGGAAATACTCATACAATCATTGTTCATGAGCATAGGTTGAATTATGACACAGACGTTTGTAAATAAATGTTCATTGATGTTGTAATATCTTACATTTTCTTGGGTATTTTTTAACTTAATTTTTCATTCTAACTTTTAGTAAATGCGGCATTATAATTCTACATACAGAGTCTATGCAGGTCGTTTTAATAAACTCTGCATGCTGCCGACAATCTGGAATTCCACTTCGAGCAGTTTTTCTTCCATCATTTTTAAGAAGTCTGCTTTCTTTAAGAATTTATGCATGTTAGATTCAATTATGTCAATGCATCTTCCGATGCTGCGCACAAATGCTTCTGCATCGGGGTATTGTTTAAATACTATAAACATATTTTGCTCCGCCAGTGTGGCGTCTTGCAAATCTGCCTCGCAAGTTTCACATGAAAGTGTCTTATGTTTTATATGTGTCAGTGAAACAATCCCATTTACGCTGAGGCTGTTTCTCATCTCTGGACTGTTCATCTTTAGGTGGTTCTGTATCCTTGGGATGTGCATTTAATTCAAGCTCTTCTACTTGTCCTGACTCTAATAACCATGTTTGATTTGGAGTAGCAAATCTACTTAAAACCCCATCTCTTACATAAGATGTTATCGAAAAATGATCACTACAAATTTTACTNCTGCGTCAGGGTAAGCTCTCGTACTTGTCCTGACTCTAATGACCATGTTTGATTTGGCGTAACAAATCTACTTAAAACCCCATCTCTTACATCAGCTGTTATCAAAAAATGATCACTACAAATTTTACTGTGTTGAGGGAAAACTATAACCATGTGGTCCTTGCCAAACAGAGTTCGTTGCCATTCGGCATTCCTAAATAAGACATATATTTATAGTTAAATGTCAGTTGAACTGTAATTTGTGTACCTTGCAGGATTTCTGTGGAAATGATGAAAATAAACGCCAGTAGTCTCCACTTTACCGCAGATAATACAATGCAACATCTGAAATTTATTATTTTCAATCAAAGATATAAACAATCACAGAAAGTATACTTACCGTCAAAAAAAGTATTAAATTTGTTAGCAAAACACCAAAAATAGAAGTAATGCACTAAATATTAACAATTAAACTATAAAAAATAACGCAAAGAACAGAAGGAGCAGGAACACACGATAAGGAGGTGGATCGTTACGAACATAACGTATATAATCAACAAAATTCTTAGCCGTCATCGTTAGAGGTTTTAATTAATCGATATGCAAGGATACAATGATTTTTAATTAAAAATGTCAAACCATTTGAAATTTTCGAACTGGTTCAAACGTTGTTCCTGAGCGCCACCTGCAAACGTTTCATACTTTTGGTTGACCAATCAGACGCCTCGATTTTCTGTCCGAACTTTTTCCTATGAAGCTGATACCCGCTGGTCTACGATCAATCCTTGATATAGGCTTTTAACGTATGCAACCCATTATACTGAAAAGCTGATTTCGTATGAACCAAACCACACATAAATCCCTTCTAAGCATACAACATAACAAACACTAAAAGGCATATCCGATGTCACCGAAACTTGCAACAGCATAATTAATTTATTATGTTCACCCGTCCAGATCAACTACAGCGTAAAGGAGGACCAGAGGAACGGCTTAGCTACTTGCAGAAATTGAAGGACGAATACAACACAACGAAATCATTAGGTAACTGAAAGTAACCTACAAACCATATTATGTTATACCAATACATATATATATATATATATATATTAGTCTTGCATGAACTAAAATTTACACACTTTTTATAGAAGCCAAACAACAGGTTCTGGCAAATTTGGCAAATTTCGCTTATGATCCAATAAACTACGCTTTCATAAAGCAGTTGCAAATCGTGGATTTGTTCGTGTCTCAACTGTACCTACGGCAAAGCGAGGAGCTTTGCTTGTACGCCGTCGGAGGGCTCTGCAATCTAAGCAACGGTATGAAATACAAAATTCTCAATTTCAAGCACGAACTCGCTATCCAGATTTAATTTCAGATCCCGAAATTGCATGCTACATCACCACCGAGGCAACAATTACTAGTTTGTCTGAATTACTGTGTCACACAAACAAGGAAATTGTGTTGAATTCGTTAACCACCTTGTATTACCTCGCGAGAAGCAAGGAATCCGCGCACGTCATACGCACCCCCAGGATTCTCAACAAATTGCGCTCTTTTCGAGAAGCCGATCTCGACGATTCAAGGCTGGGCAAGTTGGCGGCCATTTTTTTGTCCGACATTTGGGGTCCTAACGCGGTGACCGCACATTCGAGACCTATCGAATCCGTCGAGGTCAGCACTCAATCGTCACGAGACTGTAACTATATTCCTATGCCAGCCGATCCTCGAGGCGCGAAATAAAACGAAAAGAATTTGCATAAATTGCTGACGAGAATAAACGGAGCAAAATGGGGACGATGCTTATTAGGAGAGCGTTTTGCAACGCCATGCGTATTGCGCCAGCCGGTCACAGGGAGTACTGTTCGGCTCGGGCCGGGGCAAAATGCAGCGTCGGCGATAAAGCTGTTTCGACGAGGCGTATCACGAGAGATGACGTAAGGCAGTTCGCCCGATTGAGCGGAGACACAAACCCTATTCATTTGCCACAAGATGACGAAGCGGCCGTGGTGCACGGGGCGTTCCTGAATGGGCTTGTTTCCGGTGTGATTGGGACCCAACTTCCGGGTGCCGGCACATTGGTGGCGTTTCAAAGTTTGAACTTTCCGGAAACATGTTACGTCGGGGAGAGCGTTACTACCACAGTGGAAATTGTTAACGTTAGAAAAATTATTTACTTGAGGTACGATTGTAAAGTTCAGGAATGTTTGAAGACGGGGAAAGAAAAGTGCGTCTTGAATGGAGAGGCTAAAGTCGTTAAGCGTTAAATTCGGACAGGATAGAATATAATAATTTAAGTAACTTAGCCATAGTACATTTCCGAATAAACATTTGTTGGATTTATGTCGAGCGCAAAAAGAAAAATGCAAAATTGCACTGCAAAAAAATGCACGCGCATTATATGCGCATTTTAATGTGTTCACCGAATATATT
This sequence comes from Ecitodaemon sp. MM-2014, assembly GCA_030557295.1. NCBI lineage: Eukaryota > Metazoa > Arthropoda > Insecta > Coleoptera > Staphylinidae > Ecitodaemon > Ecitodaemon sp. MM-2014. Next base: position 6,300 of record JARRAA010019024.1, on the reverse strand, counting down.
CGTGCGCAAAACGTTTGTTTCGCGAGCATTAAAGCGAGCAATAATCGTTGCCATTAGTTTTTACGATTTCTGCAGTTTCGGCAAGAAAACCAGTAGCGATGCCGCGGCAGCACGTTTTATTTATTGCAATTGCTTTCGCGAAGTTTCTGTTTCGCCCGCCGACCTGGCCATAACAATTTCCCGAAACTTATCAGTCAGCGACCGGACGCGCAGCGTAAGGCACCGAAGATACCCGCCGACGATAGCCGCATTTTAAGTGACCAGCGAACGAAATCTCCCGGCGACAAGTTATTAAATCCATCATGCACGTCCGCGCCGGCACGAAATTCGGCTTATGTTTATTATTATTAGCCCTGCTGGTGGCGGAGGGCAGCGCGAAAGAGCAGCATTCGAAGAACAAGCACGCCGAACGCGGGCAGCAAGAGAAGGAGCAGTCCGAGGAAAGCAAGGCGGCGCCGGTGCCCTGCACGTGCGGAATCTTCCTCTCCGGTCAGTTCAAGAAAGGATCGAAAGCTGCCCCCAAGGGCGAACCGGTCATCACCGAGGAGCTGGATGCGCACTTCGCGCACAACTCGATCGGACAGCGGCAATGCGCAAACAAATGCATCGAGAGCGTAAGTCAAACACCACCGGACGGGCGGAGTGCAAGCCGGCTATAATTTTGCCGTGCGCCCGAAAAAAAGAAATAAACACGGATCGGACTAAATAAACACGAGCGACGAAGGCATCGGGAGACCGTTACTTTGTCGTTCGTCCGCGACCTTTGCTTTCGGGACTCGGCCTGAGCGTGTTCTCTGTTTGCAGATAATTAAGTATTTGCCGAAGAGCGCGGACATCATTTGCTCGACGATCGACCGCGACTGCCACAAGGAGAAGGCGTACTTGTTCACCAAAAACTACAATTCCAAGTGGATCAACAGCAACATGTCCGCCGGAAGAGCGTTCTGCTGCAAAGATAACAAACCCTACAAATGTCCGCTCGTCTAATATCCCAATGTAACCGAACGAGATTTTATACTTTTATATAACATGTAGAGGAGGAAATATAAAACATACGATTCAAAGGACACGCCAGCGAATCGTGAATCTCGACGCGAACGTGTCGCGCATAAATGAATGAACGCGATCGTTCTTCGATTTGTTGTAGGAAACGATCGGTTTCATGCTTGGTTGATGGCAGTCCGTCGGCGCACTTGATTTATGCCCGAATTGCCGCATACAGGATGTTTAATTTCACGAAATTACGCGCGCTACTGGTTTCGTCATTTTCGGCCGAGCGACGTGTAAATAAGTCGTGCTCGCAGGACGCGCTCGGAGTGACGCATGAGCGAGCTCCGGAATATTTTCCCATTCCCACTGGCAGCCTGGACATTAAGACGGCCCGCAACCTGCCGCGGCAGAAGAGCTTATTTCTAATGTATCTAATTCTCGGTAGCTAGGCCACGCCGTGGACGAGCGCGAGGCGCGGCGCGGCAAAAGCGTGGCGAACGCGGCGTGGCCGAAGGATGGTAAGATGAAAGACGACGACACGGGGTTGCCCGGTTGTCGACCCCATCGCGACGCCGCTCGAACCTCCAGCGGTGCGTGCACTCTCGGAGCGCGCGCACGCGAGAGCTTCCCTCTTGTGTAGCCCTTCGCCGTCGACTTCTTGCCGCCATGCATTCCTACCTGCGGGTACGATGATGCAGGAGAAAAACCGTGGGTCCGTCCAGTTTATCCGCAAGGGACGAATCCACGGCTCAACTTATCACGAGAACCCATCATCTTCGCTTGACGCAGAATGCTTAAACATTCTTTTTCGGGATTAGGGATAGAACTGCAACAACTATGGAGTCATCATAATTTGATAGATAACTTTATTAGTGTACTAGGTTTTACATTGTTTCTGGGACCGATAGTATCTAGATGCGCAGTACATGCTGGAAGTACGGATAGGCCGATGACCACCGTGATGTCACTGCTCCACTCGTCTTCTCCTCGTCCTCCTAGTCATAAACCTAAGCTATTTTCTTTTCTATGCGACTCTTGCCTCTTGTTTCTTTCTTTGTTCGCGCGCGGCTTTGCGTCGCGTCGTCTCGTCGCGTCCTTACCTTTTGTGCTCCGGACGACACCAATCTGATGACACAATTAGATGCTTTGTCTTTTCAGTTACACAAACGTCACGAAAATAACTAGAACTCCTTGAATTGCCTACCTCCAGCCCAACAGGTTATCCGGGCTGACGTTTTTATACGCCCGTGATTTCAGATTCCACCTGATGATTAATGCTTTTTTGGAGCGTCCAGTAAAAGGGGCGAGTCCGTCCGAGCACAGGAACTGAAATACGTTGTGCGGCGACGTAAAATCAACGATGCAAGCCACCCCATCGGCGGCGTCCAAGCGTTGGCGTCGTTAACAACCTCGTGATTGGCGTCCGCCACGCATGAAAATGCTCGCGAGTAAACGCATCGCAGGACGTGGACGACGTGCCGTCCAGCGCGCCCGAGGTTGTTTTCGTGCAACGCTCAAGTGATCTTCAATTATTATTCAAATAACCATTTCCTGTAAATCGTCGATTACCCCATCGCAGTCAGTGGCCCCTTTTCGTGATTTTCACTTCGCTGCGACGTCCCCACACTAACCCTGAATAATAATAAGTCCATTATAGTTTTATCTATTATCTGCATGCGTCGCTACCCACCCTCGGTAATTATAATCTCGAGGAACAGGTAGAAAGGAAGCGCCTGCTCATTCAACCTCTCCACCCTCCCGAAGGGTAACTTGATAATATAATATACGAAAGAAAATCATAAAGGAAGCCATGGCCAGTAGAAACGAGAAATTAAGGCAAAAATAAATTTAAAAAAAGCGTGGCCCATGAGGGGATCGAACCCGCGACCTTCGCGTTATTAGCACGACGCTCTAACCAACTGAGCTAATGGGCCAGTTGCATGGCTGTGCTTGATAATATGTGGTAACATGGTTCTCTTAGTTTGGTTGATGTTTTGATGCAAAACCTAGATGAAAAATCTCCCTTGATTCTATTTCGGACAATCTCGCAACGAAAATAGTCGCGTCGATAATTTTAGCGCGCGCGCAAGGAGTTCCCGCAAGAAAACCAGCTCCTTCCCCGAGGCACTTATTAGAATATGCGCGAGCACTTGTTTCGACTTAATGCTATGCTGCGCGCGGCGGAAGTGGAAAAATGTTCCTTCCTTTGAGCTCGAGCTCGCTCGATCCCCGGAGGCCTAGACAGTAAAAACACTTCCTGTTATTTTTATAAACGTTTACAGCACGAACTACAGCATGCAAAACAAGTGATTCTGAAATTGGAAATCACATTAAATCAACAATGCAAATTAACATTATTCTGCGTCGATGATTTGTTTCAATAGCCGAGGAAAATTAGTAAATGGGATTATTTCAACGAGATTTGCGTTGCCTATGTTTGCTAGGAGTGATTAATTATAGCTCTTCGATTACTTCAATTTGTTTCCATGGAGAATTAAATCCACGATCTCGCGCCGCCCAAAAAGTAATAATAAACGCGGAGCAGCTCAACGAGGTAGGCAAGGCATTCGAGCCAAGAATGGTTATTATAATGTGGGTGGGTGGACTGCCGCTCCCTGCCGATAAAAGAATCCGAAAGGTATGAAGCAACCGAAAATAAACGCCGCGGAATATAAATCCATAAGGCGATATACGGATTGAAACAAATTGAGCCGCACTTTCGTCGAAGGCGAGGAGTTTATTCACGCGGAATAGAAAAAATCAATCTCGCAACCTCACGACGAACTAAGAGCGAAGGATAGGAATCCCAACAAATGCTTTTCGCGTGTTGCGCAATGCATATTACACCATTAGATTAACCGCTGTAATTTAGAGTACATAATTCCGGAAGAGACGAAAAGCGCAGGAGAAAACTTGAACACGAGAAAATCGATACTTGTTTAAACGAGCGCGGTCGTGCCGAAGGTTTTAAACGAAGCACGACCATGAGGGATGCACGCCCGCACGTCTTATCACCATCATGCCCGATGATTCACTAATCACGCGTACATGTGGCTAACTACCTACGCTGTAAGTGGAGCGCTGGGCGTCGCTTGAATGTTAAACGCCGACGTCGCGCATTGCGCACTTTATTGCTTCCAGCTTACGTTTTATTCGGTTTTATTGCGATCGCGCCCCATGGCGGTCGGCGCGCACTCGGGCGATTAATGAATGCGCAGCATTCATCCGTCGCGTCATCAAACAGGACGACAGAGGGTGATTGTTGGCCGGCCAGCGCCTCCAGACATACGCCCGACGGGGCGCGGCAAGCCACCCTTTATTAAGTGCCTTGTGTTAACACTGTTATCAATGCACGCCCGTTCGAAGGTCAACACGAAAGTATCCGGGTTGGCGTTTGTGTTTATTCAAATGCGATGCTCATGGTGGTAGATTATTCCTCGATGCGAGCGATATACTTGACGTGTAAATATTGGAATTACACTCAATATTGCTGTACGTTTAGGGTTGCTTGGTGCTGCGAGCTTCGTGTGGGTTTCGTGCTCGACGAAGGAAATCAATTACGATTCGTGGGGATTTTTTAAGTGTTAATTGTTGGCTTTGTGACTATGGGAAATAATGATGTACGAATAATTCCAGAAATTCTTATGCGATCATGACTTATAAATATTTTGTTTCAGTTTTCTCGGCACGCCGAAATCACACAAAGGCAAACATCCGAGGAAATCGTGCAACGGAACGATATACAAACCGCAACGATAAGATAAGCTCGTTGTACGCGAAATATTACTCCCCGAAGCTTACTTCAATTCTGGTTTGTGGAGTTGCGGTGTGAGAAACCCAGACATTATGATCCAAGCGTGCTTTACGCACGACAGGATTTCATTTTAATTTTAAAATGTAGTTGTTTTTTAATCACGAGGGAGGTCATTATTTCTATTTAATTAAGTAGTTCCCTTGTTGCTTTTCTATCTATATTCTATGTCAAAAATTGTAGTTTTCGCCACTATATTCTTCGCGGATACACAGTCTGCATATTATTATCAGCCCTTGATAATTGTCTATTTAAGTAGTCAATGACAATAAACTTAAAATTAGTAAATTGAAGTCGAAAACAGGCGGTGGGCCGTAATATGTGCTTTCCCTTATAACCTATACCTATGGAAACGATCAATTATTCGACTTGTTGTTAAACAAAATGATCAAACAAACATTAATATTGGCTCGCATGGAAATGAGTGATTTTGTTTTATAAATAACTGTGTCAAACGACGAGCGCAAGTGTCAGTTGAAACAAATTTGTATTTAATGATTGATTGGTTGTGATTATTCGTGAATGCGATGAGCAATGATTATTCATAACACCTGCCGTTTATTTATCCTTCGAAATAGAGGCTTATTATTGCTTAAATGCGAACTGCATTTTTGATGAGTCAATAAATAAAATGCATGCGCATTTTGAGTGATTAATGGGTATTATTTGATAAAGACGTTAATCGTCCGAAGCTGGTTGTTGATAAAGAATATAAATCAATAAATACTGCAAAACAAAAACCAAAATGTTTCGATAGCAGGTGCACAAAAGGATGTTCCCAATGGTAAGTCGTTAATTAGGCGACATTAACACCAAATCTGTAGAATCAATTATCAAGAATCAAGTAAATAACATTAATACTTAACTACAGTAGATGCCGTTTATAAGGTTCAGCTTTTATATGGAACCGCCTGTTGAACGAATGCGATAAAATGCTGATATAAAGGGAACAAGCCCTCGTACGTCGCCTATCATAAGGTATGCATTTCGTAAGGTTACAAGAAATTGTTTTATCCATAACTCGGATAACAATTCATCGGTTGGAAAGAAACCAAGACGAAAGTAATTAGCAATAATTTGGATTTCGAACGGTATATAAATATTGATATTTTTATATTTTGAGGATGAAAAACGGCAGTGCGGCCAACTCGAGCAAAAAATCACATAAAAAGTACCAATGCAACTCAGCCAGTATGCTACAGCGTCCGGAAGGCTGCAGTCTGAGGAAGAGGTGCTGTCACTTTGTCATCGCCATTTTTATGGGATTTCGGTTATAGTGTAGAAATTTTGCTGGCCGAACATGTTTAGCGGTGCACAAAACCAAAGTCTACGAAGTTTACGAAGATTGAGACAGGTACATTTTTGGAGGGTCGAAGAATCCGCATAATAATGAGGTTGTAAACGGGCAAATGGACAGAATAAATTAACAAATAAAATTTAAGGCACTTTTTTCTTCATTTAATTAATAATTAAGCAATACGACCCGTTTGGAAATTGAA
>JARRAA010018975.1:0-13900 GCA_030557295.1 Ecitodaemon sp. MM-2014 | reverse complement strand
TTTCTTCTTGCTCTTCTTTCTCTTCTTTCCCCCTCTTCCTCCTCTTCCTCCATTTTACTGGAGCGAGGAATTTTTTACGACCTTCCTGTAAATTTCCCCACACTGCATAAGCGGTTTAGCCGTTGTTGGTTAATATTCTCTATCATTACTTTTACTATACATTCCCATTCCCATTCCATGTTGCCCGGCACAAGAGCATTTGCAGTTGCCTACACACTGTTAAAAGACATATTGATGTCTGATTCCAAGATGTTTCTTGGACGAGGATCACTGTTCGACTGACTCGTACAATGAAAGAGTAAGAATAACAACTACGCACAAAACAAAAGCAATCTCGACCAACTCCGATGATAACAACTATGATCAACTTTGACGGGGAAATCCACGGCCAACTCCGACTTGTTGGAATCTTGCCAACTCTTCTTCTTCATTGGTACACGCCCCTGTATATCAAATAGAGGCGAAGAAATGTGTTAAATCGTTGCCAATTTCGCGCGCCAAAATCTAACGGCACGCGTTTGCCAACTACAAATCGCTTGCACAATTGTTCGGCATGCGCCACGGCAAGAGCAGCGGAATAGCGCTGTTAAATGTATATTTCTGCCGAACCAGCGGCATCATCGTAAATGCGAAACGTTAGATTTGTTCTTGAACGTGGTAAACGTAGCATAGCGATGTTTCAATATTCCTAAAACTGCTCAACCCAATTCGAATGTTTGCTCAATCCAAAGGTCATTACCAATCGTTGAATTTTATAAAGTCGTCAACTCTTCCAAACAATAAATACAGTAATTATTCGGGGCTTGCGTTTAGCAAAATAATAGCAATTGCTCTACCAACTTTGAAAGTAATGAATTGCATTAAAATTGCGGAGTTTCGCGAAGTATTAAATTATTGTTGGCATACTATCTTTTCGTTCGTTGCTTAGTTCATACCGACTGAATTAACCCTTTTACTTTTGAACTTGGTACACTTTTGATCGATGACGCCAGCATGAATCGAGTTGTAGTCAAGTTCAAATCAAATTAACTCCCAGCCCAGCAATAAATTTCGAAATTGTTAATTAAAGCAGCGTTTATCATGCCATAGAAAAAGCGAGCTGTTTTCGAGAATTTATGATCGCTCGAGAGTCCGAAGAAAAATGCCTCCGACCTGTGTCGACAATTGTAAAGAATGATTAATAAGCGCCCAATTAAACGACCCAATTTCGATTTCTTGTTTGCGTTTCGCTTCCAATACGGCAACGCGCAGCGGCGTACTCGCATACTGCTCGGCGCAGAAACACTTTCGCTCGGACATGCGTCCAATGGCTTTTTCTATGCCCAACCTTAATTCAAATCGGGCTCGTATCTCAGCGCGTTATTTATGAAGGCAATATTATTTAATAGAATTAATAACACATAACGCGACAGCGATACCGGCGAAATTCGTTCGCTGCTGCTGCACTACCTTTGAGATTTGGAAGGATATCGCATTGTTGTTTAACGCACCGGTTGCGCCTAGAATTAATTGAGCTGTTTTTATGCGTTTTTCCCATTTTCGTTTATAGGGATAATCCAGATGAATATTCGTTAATCGTGTCTCGCCTGTGTGTGGCCTGCGGTTACTAATGAAAATGTTGTCGGAACCATTAAAGGCAAGACGCTCGGTTCACTTTCGTTTTTATTTGAGCGCGCTAATAGCTCCACACGCCTATGTCATTGTAGGTGATCGTCGACCGAGAGCAACTGTCTCGGAGATTTATTTCAAGAAGATGACACGATTAATTATTAGCAGTAGAAACTCGCCTCCGACGGATAGAGTTCGAAGCGTACTGTGAGTAAACTGGGGTATTCCGGAATCGTTCCTGATTCATGCAATGTCGTCCTTCAGAAAAACGATTTCGACACGAATTCTCACACTCGCAGCCAATGAGTGGATATCAATCGATGGCAGTAATCAATTATTCTCACATAAAACTCAACGAGCGCACGAAAATCATAAAAGTCAAATATCGTAGCGCGCCAGCGTTCATTGTCATCGTATTTATGAGATTATCTTAACATTTCGAGCTGATCTTTTGTTCTAATTTGCATGCGCGACAACGCGCGGAATTGTCCGCCGACCAGCCGGCGCTTTGATAATGATCTAGTTACATGCATGCATTCGTTAATTTGATTGTGTTTTCGATTTTCGAAGCGAAATGAAACGAAACGCCACCGTCAAAATGTCATTTCGCGAACTTGACCCACATTCGGTCATTAAGACCAAAAAGCAAAACGAGATTAATCGCCGAGCCGAAGGCATTACGTGGGTTTTACTTTCGTCGCCTACACAGAAGGGCTGCTTTGATCGGTTTTTGCGTGCGAGACTCCGTTCGAGATTTATTAATAAGAATATTCCGATTATCTGGATGCGGATTGATTGTTATTTATTAACTAGCTCGCGCCCGTTGCGGGAGAGTGGCGAAGAGAGAAAGGTGATACACGAAACGATCAATTCAAGTCAAACTGATAAGACATAACGCGTTATGTCACCGATTGTGCAGAGTAACGATTTAAATTGTGCCGCAGGACGACGAAATATGACGATTTATATACGGAGCAATGTTGGCGAGCGAATTCGCCGGATTGTCCGGTTGTCATCTCGATCCCACACTTGCCGACTGGGTCGGCTCTTTCTTCGCGCGCCGCTCGCCATTAGGTAAGACCGTCCGTCTGGCCCGCCTGGTCCGCGCATAAGGCGCACCGCAGCGCGTTATTGTAACACCATTTCTTTCGCCGTCTTTTACCTTAGCCTTGTGAATCGCCCTACACACGCCACGCCGAACGCGATCTCGCGGTCTTGCGGCGCTCCGCGGTTCTTTACTTTTCACCATCCGCCGGTCCATTCTGACAGTCAATCTTCGACGATCGAAGAAATCAGTTCGGTCCGGTCCGCAAATGCGACCGATAAGGTCCACACCGCAACTTTGTTAACTATTGTGACGATCATTTCAACCTCGTTTAACTTCTAAGAGAAGACTTCGGCAACTTTAAGCGCGACGAATTTTCGCTCGACATTTCGTTCCTAACTGATGCGACTTTGTAAAAGTTGAGTAATCAGTTAGTCGAGATGAACCTCCGGGACTCGTTCCGGATCCTTCTGTTGGTGGCGGCGTTCGCGGGAGCGCTCGCCGGCAAGGAGTGCATCGGCTCGGGGAGCGTCACGTCGAAATTATTCTGTTACTATTCGGACGCGCGTCGCGTGGACGTGTGCAAATGCAGTCATGTCATCCTCCCGGAAACCACCCCGGTCGAGCAGCTCAAGGAGCTCGTCGACAGCAAAGGCGCTAAAGTGTTGCTTACCGTGCGGGAATTCAACCAAGTAAGTCATCTCTAAATTTAGTCTCCGCGCCGTGTTTTCATTGTGAGAAGAATTTCAAAAGACTCGAACGACATTAGTAGGGAGCCCACATTTGGTATCGCGCCTGAGTCATGCATGCACATAATTATCTCATAATTATTTTGAATAAAATTCCTCAAAGTCACACTCACGGACAGTCGGTCATGACGATCGAACATAAATAATTTAAATCGATTTGCTATTTAGAATTGGCGCCATGCCGCCCAGCATGTTGCCATAAACATTGCCGTACATGGCAAAGTTTGTAACGTAATTGCACTCGAGCTCGAACCGCAAGAAACTTCGAGAATATCGTAGATGCTAATCGATGCGAATCGATCAATAACATTCCTCGCAATGACTCAACTTTTAATTATTTGCTTCGAGGCGCATTTCTCGACGAAACGACGCGCATCTCTAACTTTTAATTAATCGCCGACTTAACCCAATTAATTAAGTCGCGCGAATTAAAATTAAAATCGTGATCGGCGCGGAGGCGACGCGTTGCGTTACGTCGGCGTCGCCGCGCGCGATTCACGCGAATCCATGTGGATTTTTAATTTACGTAACGCATTAAAAGTGCCAACAGCAATGCGCAATCTAGATAAAAATACGTGGAAAAGGCGGCTTGAAATTACGCATTGCCATTTAAAATATCTCGTGCGCTTATAATGGCGTGCGCTGGACGTTTTTTCTGCAACAACCTTTTGAGTCATTAATGGAAATGCGTTTTGAGAAAACTCTGAGGCAGCGCAACTAGTTCAGTCATTGAGTTGCAGCGAGCGCATAGTTGTACCAAACCAAACCGCATTAAGGTTATAGCATATGTTTTGCTTTCGTTTTCCAGAACTTGCTGAAAACCTTAAATGCCACGAAGATTTTCGGCCTGGAGGTGCAGCTGAAGAAGCTCAGCTCTAAACAGGACATCACCGATTTCATTTCGACCGTCCGAACGAAGCTCGGCGCCGACCTGTATGTGGCTCTGTCGGTGCCCGCGAAGCCGGAGATTTTGGCCAAGTATTACGACTTCAAGACGCTCAGCAAGCACGCCGACGTTTTCACTCTGCAGACGCACTTCTTGGGCGCCAACCGCAATGTCACTTTCCATCCGAGCCGCCTGTCGGGCCTGTGGGACGTGCAGAATACCGTGAGTGTTGCAAAAATCGATGGAAATGACCACGCGCAGCGCGTGACACAATTACCGCACAATGTCCTCGTCGATTAAGCGTAATTGAGAGGTGCCTGGGCGCTTGATGAGGCGCTGGCGCGCTTTGCGAATCGCGACGGTTCTCGGCGAAGGCGGGCCACGACTCGCCGACGGCATCGTCCAAATAATCGAAGAATTAAAGTAAGAGGCGTACCTGCACACGTATGCCTCACGGGAATTCGCAACGTAACGCGGTATTATTCGACATGCTCATTGCTGTCCGGGCGGCTGAAAAGGAACGCGAATAAATAAATTGCAGCTCGAGACGGTTAATCCACATTTCGGAAATGTTGGCGCGCGACAACTGACATTTCTGAAGCGGTTTTCTCGGCCGAGTTGCGCGTGTCGCGCGCCGATTTAATTAACATGAAAATGCCTGCTTTGCGAACGGTGCCGTTTTGCTGCCTTGCAACCATAAAGCATTTATTGTGTCACACAACTCGGCCGTGTTTTCGTTTTCGGTTTCGACGACATCCTAAAATCGAAGTGCGAGCGAGAAAAAGTTAACGGCGCGCCGCGCTTCAAGATCGAACTGCCGTTTATGACTCCCGCCTGCAACCGCTCCGTTCGCCTCGACTCGTTTCACTCGCGTCGTTATTATTCATCCACATCAACGTATTCACACGTCCACATTATGCGCCGCGGCGCATTTTCAGATTGCATAAGCCCACACTTTTCGGCGACGCGAACCGGAATCGTCGATAATCATGCTAATCGTATTACGAGGCGTGCACATTTAAATTTATAGTGGCTGGCCATCCGTCCAAAAATTTACATGAAAAGCCAATTTTTTAGCGTCTCCAGCGGCAGGAAATTTCCATCTAATTTCAACGCGTGTCGAAATTTATCGCTCTCAATTGTGAACACTTTCCGACGAGGAGACGCGTTTTATCAATTTCGTCCGCCACTTTTCGCATTCCGAATGCGCGCCCGCCGCCTTTCGTCGGGCGACTCCTCGACAGGTGGATGCGCGACGAACGCCCGCGGCCACGGCATTTTATGGAAAGTGAAATTTATCGTTATATCTGTATTATTATGGAATTTATAATGCGCTGGAACTCGAACGTAGGGGCGACGCGAGCGTCGAGGATCCGGCCGCATAATACTAATATGAAATGTACATAAAAGGCACGAAGGACCCATATGAATCAGTGGAATTGAGCGGCTCAAGGCTGCGCGCGCCGTGTGCATTTGTCTTCGTTCGATTTCGGTCGGCGAGAAGAGAAGGGCCCCGAATAGAAACATAAAGCGGCACTTTAATAATTATGCCGTGTCAAGCGCATGCCGAGCATCTACGCCGCGGCGAGCCCGTAACGATTAATTGGATTCTGAGCATCACATGCGCGTACACAATTTCACATCGACTAGATATTCACAGCATCCACTCGGTCAGCCAATATTTACATGAAAAACCTCCGCTACTTAAGATGCATTCCGTTCGCGTTTCCTTTCTGAAGACATCTTTCCATCGTTGCGCGTGCGGCCTAATCCGCGTAAACTGCAAGAATGAATGAATGAACACCTAAACGGATAAAACCTCTCTGAATGAACGAAACCGACGAACCGTGACGCATTTGTTACGACTGTTTAATAGCACCAACTGGCCGATAAACAATCTTCGATTGCATTTGCTACCTGTGTTTTATTTTAGCGCTATGTATCTTATCTTTTCAATGTAGGACTCCGTCGTCGATTTGGTTACCGGTCTCGGCGCACCGTTGGGCAAACTCGTGGTGGCGACGCCAGTGCAAGGATTCAAATTCTTGCTGCAAAATGAAGAACACACCGCGCCCGGCAGTCCCGCTTTGGAGCTGTCCACGCTCACCAGAGACGAACTTTGCATCACAATGGAAAGCGACAAGTGGACGTTGGAACGCGATCAGGATCAGGCAGGACCCTACATCTTCAGGTACGAGTGCGTTGGCATACTTGCGCAAAGACGCAAAAACGCCTCGAATATTCATCCGCGAAGAATGTTAATTGTTTTGGCGTTGATTGCGAAACACAGCCTTCAGTTATGAATAATTATCGCCGGATTTGCATACGCGCTCGAAAATCTGATCTCCTAAACCGCGAAGATCGAAATGCTGGCGCAACAAAGGAGAGTGCGAATAGAAATCTGTTAAAATGTATCGTGCTCTCCTGCCTCTGACAGGTTCCTCATCGCGAATGGTTTATCTATTGCAATAAATCAAAAAATACTTGAATATATTACGATTAGCTCATTCTTTTTGAATATGGAATATGCATGGCTAATGTTTACTCATAGCAGCCGACTAATTGATTCAAATTGCTCCAAATTATGCAATGAAAGAAACGCACGCTCGTGGCGTGCTCGCGCTCGCTGCTTTGGGTGCGTCACTTCATTTGTAAAACTACTTTTTAGTGACCACGTGTTGCACAATCGCGACGACACAAACGAAAACAATTTACATTGACGTACGCATTTTTGTTGGGTTGGATCATAAGCGCGCGTTCATTCATTTGAGATAATCCTTCATGATCCACTTTCTAACAGTTTCGCATTGTTTAGAAAAAATAAGTGGATCGCCTTCGAAGATGCCATCTCGATGGACATCAAAGCGAAGTATGCTCGCGTTCGTGGCCTGGCTGGTTTGGCGCTCAAAGATCTCTCGCAGGACGGTGGCTCCAAGTGCGGCGAGACGCTCCTGGAATCCGCTTTCAGCGGACTGACCAAACAGGCTAGAGCACCTCGTGGTGCAGTTTTGCATTCGCTAGAACGCGAAATTCTGGAACCCGCCGCACGTCCCTTCGACAACGTACAAGTTTCCCCTTATCGTATTTCTAGAGTCATTGATACTGAGGGCCATGTCCACGCTATCAGACAGGTGGGTCTTGCGGAGAAGGATAATTGACAGTGGCGATAACTGGTGATGTTTTATATAGGACACCCGCACTGAATTCAAATGCTCCCGCCAAGGATACTTCGTGCATCCTAGATCTTGTAACAGGTTCTACCGCTGCGTCAAGTTTGACCAACAGAGTGATGAGTTCAGCGTCTTCGAATTCGATTGTCCAGCTGGTTTGGCTTTTGACGAACGCGTGGAAGTGTGCGTCTGGCCCGGCAGCCTTCCCGACGGCGCGGCTTGTGCTGGCAGCAGTGAAATTGCACCGGTGCCACGTGAACGATTCGTTTGCCCAGATACCCCAGGTAAAAAAATAATCCTTCACTTTCGTATTACGATGGTGACTTATCGTTATGTCTGTTGACAGGATATTATGCTGACCCAGAAAACTGTCGTTGGTTCTTTGCTTGCATGGATCATGGCAAGTCTCCTCTCACCGCATACGAGTTCCGTTGTCCATACGGCCTAGTTTTCGATCAAGACAATCTGCTTTGCGAATGGTCCTGGTTAGTGCCCAAGTGCGGCTCGGGCGTAGCCATCCATGAGACGGTTTACGGAGGATATGCTGCCGCTGGTTCTGTTTCCGGTGTATCCGTAGGAGCCGGCCTTGGCATTGGCGCTATTGGTGGTGTCGCTCATGGTTCTGGTGCTGGATCGGCTGACTTATCCCTTGAAGGACGTGGCGGAGCATTTGAATTGGATCTATACGACGGTTTAGGCTCCCTGAATAGCATCCAACTCGGAGGTCTTAGCGGCCCTTTGCATCCAACTGAGGCCATCACTTACAGCAACGTTGAGCACTCAGGAACTGCCAATGAGGAATACCAACTTTTGGATGATAAAGTTCCCACCCAGGCTGTGCACGCATACGCTCACGATCTGTCTGCGGGAAGCCAAGTATCCCTCAATGATGCAGGATATTATCAATCGGGATCTTACGATGGCTCAAATGGTCAATCTGGTCATTATCAAGGTGAAAACATTGCCGCTGCTGATGTGGCTTCCACTGCCACTGCTGCAGGAGTTCAAACTAGCGATACATATACCGAAAATATTAACCATCAAGGGGATGCCTTGAAATACTACAACGCATTCGCAGCTAACCGCTTCGCTGAAAACGCGGCCGGTTTCGAATACGATCAAGGCCATCAACTGCATCAACCTGCGCAACACTCAATCAACATTGTAGCTGGAGGCTCTTCAGGAGTAGCGAGTTACGCGAAGAATGTTGACATTTTACAACACGGAGTTAAAATCGACGTTGAGTCAATTAAGCCTGGCACTTTGGTGTCATCGACGACAATTTCGCCGATTCCAACAGTCACCAGCGTGCCTCTTCCAAGCACGGCGCAATTTGACACCTACAACAATTTCGGCGTCGTGGCCAACCTTCCTAATTTGCAATACAAACTGGAAAATCCAACCATTATAAATCATCAATTACACCAACTGGATGGTATTAACCCACAAAAAACGTATTATTCCGCTTCCAACGTGAGCGTCGATTATGCTGGATACGCTTCATCCAATGCCAATACATTCAAGCAATTCAATGGATATCATTATGAGAAGCCGATCGTTCCGTTTGTTGAAGGCCAGAACCATGGTTTTGTTTCATATGAAGCTCAAACATATAACAAGCCGCAGGTTATGATCAACGAGCACGATCACTACAAACAATACAATCAAAATCAAGTGGTTTACGAACAAAACCCTTTGAGACCAGAGGTCATGAAGACATACACTTACGAACAATCCTATGGTTATAACTATGAGAAACCTAAGGTGGCTTTCGCTGAGGGAGCTAATCTCAAACCAGCCACTACTTATCAACAAGTTCACGTTCAACAACCGTCGATTGCCTACCAGCAAGTAAAGCATGAAGCGGAAATTAAACATGAAGGATATGTTTATAACAAGCCCGCCGTTTCCTTTGTTGAAGGAGCTGTAGAGCATTCGGGCTATCATTATGAAAAGCCAAGCATTAAATTTGAAGCTGCGCCAGTTAAAGCTGTTACGCCAGCTTTGACCTACAAGCAAGTCGCTTTGCAACCAGCCACGACATACAGCGAAATTAAAATTCAACCTTCCGTTCAAACCTATCACAATATCCAACACGCTTACGTTCATCCGGCCAATACTTATCAGCACGTTACACACGAGGTTAAGAACGAGGGATACCACTATGAAAAGCCTGCGATCAAGTTCGACGAGAAGCCTATTGTTCCTGTTACCACCTACCATGAAGTCAAACCTCAACCAACCGTGTCTTACCAACAAGTAAATCATGAAGTGAAACATGAGGGTTATCACTATGAAAAGCCTGCCATCAAGTTTGAAGAAAAACCAGTTGTTCCCGCGACTACTTACCAGCACATCAACGTCCAGCCTGCTGTAACCTATCACCAAGTTAACCATGAAGTCAAGCATGAGGGTTACCACTACGTGAAACCTACCATTAAGTTTGAAGAAAAGCCAGTTGTTCCTGCTACGACCTATCAAGAAATTAACATTCAACCGGCAGTTACTTACCAAGAGGTGAAACATGAAGGGTATCATTATGAAAAGCCCGCCATTAAATTTGAGAAGCCAGTCGTCCCTGTCACCACCTACCTACCCCAAGAAGTTAAGGTGCAACCTGCCGTGACCTATCAGCAAGTTAACCATGAGGTGAAACACGAAGGATACCACTATGAAAAACCCACGATCAAGTTCGAGGAGAAACCAATTGTCCCTGCTACTACCTATCAAGAAATTAAGATCCAACCAGCTGTAACCTACCAGGAGGTTAAGCACGAAGGTTATCACTATGAAAAACCGATTGTTCCAGCTACTACTTACCAAGAAGTTAAACCGGCCGTTACCTACCAGCAAGTTAACCACGAAGTAAAACACGAAGGTTACCATTATGAACAGCCCGCCATTAAATTTGAGGAGAAGCCAGTCGTTCCTGCCACCACTTACCTACCCCAAGAAGTTAAGGTGCAACCTGCCGTGACTTATCAGCAAGTTAACCATGAGGTGAAACATGAAGGATACCACTATGAAAAACCCGCTATCAAGTTTGAAGAGAAACCAGTTGTGCCAGCTACGACTTATCAATTAATTAACTTCCAACCAGCTGTAGCCTATCAAGAAGTTAAAGTCCAACAACCAGCTGTACAAATTCAACATGAAGTGAAACATCAAGGTTATCACTACGAGAAACCCGCAGTCGCGTTTGAGGAAAAACCAGCAACTACCTACCAACAAATTAACATCCAACCAGTACAGAGCTACCAAGAGATCAAACACGAGACACCAAAGGTTTTGATTGCTGAGAAAACAGCTCCTGGTGTGCAAGAAATTAAGCATGAAGGATACCATTACGAGAAACCTGCCATCAGGTTTGAAGAGACGCCTGTGGTTCCAGCTACGACATACCAAGAAATCAATATTAAACCAGCCGTTACCTATGAAACAAAACACGAAGGTTATCACTATGAGAAGCCAAAGGTAGTTTTTGAGGAAAACCCAGTTGCCAAACCTACATATTTGCCCCCGGTTCAGACCTACCAACATGTTGACGTTGTTAAACCTGCGGTTACATTTACCCAGCATGTTCAACCTGCACTTCCGTCCTATTCCTACCAGAAACCGATTGTTGATCAAAATATTCAAACTCAATCGTATCATGAAATTCATCACAAACCAGCCGTGACCTACCAAGAAGTGAAACACGAAGGATACCATTACGAAAAACCAAAGGTCGTCTTTGAAGAAAAACCTGCCACCACCTACCAAGAAATTAATATCCAACCAGCCGTAAAATACGAGTATCAGACACCTAAGCCCGCTGTTGCATACCATGAGACCAAACACGAAGGATATGTTTATGAAAAACCAAAGATCGCCTTTATCGAAGAGCCAGCTCCAGTAGTGCCACCAGTGCCAACCGTTTCTTACGTTCACCATGTCCAGCCCCAACCAACACCGATATTATCTACCTACCATGAGGTCAAACCACTTCTGGTCGAACAGAAGCCCACGTACAAGCAGGTTATTCAAGCCGTTACACCTAAGCCAGTCATAACCAACAGCTTCTCCATCAATCAGTATAGTCAGGGATACCACTACAACAAACCTGCGATTGTTTTCGAAGAAAAGCCAGTTGTTAAGGTTGTACCGACAGCTCCAGCTTATTTGCCGCCAAAACAAGTGAAAATCAATCCCGCGTTGAATTACATTCCGCCTAGACCAGCAAAGGCCTACATCCCAGCACCTACAACGCCTGCCCCACCGGTAAAAGAGTACTTGCCGCAACTTCCAGTTCAGACTTACTTGCCAGCACCAGCACCAACTGTGAAAACTGTGAAACCCGTCCAGACTCATTACCAAGAGTACTACGATGCCAAGGAAATTGTAGAGCAACCGTTGGTGAAAACCAAGGCTTATCAAACTGGCTACCACTACGAGAAACCGGCAATCAAATTTGAGTACTCTACCCCAAAACCAACCTACGTTTCCACAGTTTCCTCCATTATCGCCCAGGCTGAACCACAACCGTTGCAATTCTTCTCTTACGATAGCAGA
This sequence comes from Ecitodaemon sp. MM-2014, assembly GCA_030557295.1. NCBI lineage: Eukaryota > Metazoa > Arthropoda > Insecta > Coleoptera > Staphylinidae > Ecitodaemon > Ecitodaemon sp. MM-2014. Next base: position 1,891 of record JARRAA010018975.1, on the reverse strand, counting down.
CTTGACCATCCTAAGGTACAACAGAAAATCGAAAAGATTGAAACTGTACATGTGCAACAACCGGTCGTTCCTGTTGTACCAATTGTGCCAGTTGTGCCCGTCGTTCCCGTCGTTCAAGAAGTTAAAACTGTTACTTCCAAGCCAATTGTACGATATGAGTTCTCTTCTTTGGACTACCAACCAGTTCAACCCATCGTAAAAGAAAAGTTATTGATCCACGTACCGGAGAGAGAATACCTTCCAGTTACTACAACCAGGCGTCCAGTTATTGTTGCCCAGAAGAACGAATACCTACCTCCCACCCCACCCAAACGTGTGTACCTGCCTGTGACAACGACGACTGAGAAATACGTCGAAGTGACCAGCCCCAGCAGAGAATATCTACCAGTTACTGAAGTCTATAAGATTAGAACGTCGACACCTGCCAGGGAGTATTTGCCAGCTACTAGGAAAGTCAGAACCAGACCCACCACAACCACTGCTGCCCCAACAACAACTACTAAGCTCAGTCGAGAGTATCTCCCCGTTGAATCAACGAAACCACCAAGTAGGGAATACTTGCCAGTGAAATCTACTACCCCATCTCGTGAATACCTCCCCGTGTTTTCTACAAGCAAACCCAACCGAGAGTATCTCCCAGCTAAGCAAGTCGAAAACTACGAATACAAGCCAGAAGACGAAATCGTATTGTCTACTAGACGTCCAAAGGTTATCAAGGTTGTAAAGAGCCGTCCGATTGTGAAAGTTAACGACTTCCACCCTATTCTCTCCGCTAAATTGGGCGCTCAATGCACATGCACTTCCAACACCCTGACTCTGAGAAGAAGGAAACCACAGAAATCATTGAAGATTCAAAACGATGCTGACGATGCCACCACTCGCATCTCCGACGAGGAGGAATACGTAACTAACGAAGACCAATTAGACACCAGGTACGACCAAGTCCCCAAGAAGCAATCGGTGATTATCGTTGCTGAAGAAGATGAAGACATTAGTCAAGATGACGAAATTCGCAGACAAGACATTGCTAAGGCCGTGGACTCTGGTCTAAAGCTGGTGAAGTCTGCTGTTAAACAGGGAGTCAAAGAGGGAGTGCAGGAAGCATTGTCCAGCAAAGATTTCGATCGTTACGGTCCAGGTGGCGTACGTGGAAGGAGCGAGACTCTGCAAGGAACCGTCGATTGCCAACGTGCCGGTCTCTTCAGACACCCCAAGCACTGCAACAAATTCTACGCGTGTAGGTGGGACGAGGGCAAGAAGAAATTCACCCTGCACGTGTTTAACTGCCCAGTCCATCTAACCTTTGATAATAACCTAGGCGCTTGCAACTGGCCCAGTCAAGGACCTGCCTGCGTGGACAACACTTTGCTGCCTAGCGATTAAATTTTCCCCCCTTTATCGTCCTTTTAAGTGCTCTTAACATTCTATTTGTTTTCTAGGTTAAGCCATTATATCTTTTACATTATTTATTTACATCATTTTACATCTAGTAGGGATTTAATCACCATGTAGCCCTTAACCGCTTGGGACGACCAATGCGTAATGAAAATTTTGCTCGGCAATCGGTTAAGGGACCCATCAAAATCAAGATTTTGACAAACAGGCAATAAATTAGTAATTTATATCAAGAAGTAACCGAGGCGTGTTTATTTTTACACTTGCGTTAGACTCTAGGGAGGAGTTTTATTAATTACCCAAAGCAAACATGTAAATTAAATGTTCAAAACAACTGGTTTAGAGTGTCCAGCCAAATCTTTTTTGTACATTTCGAGGATTGGCTCCACCTCTTCTTTCAGAAACTCTCCAACTTGATCAGCGGCCCTACCGGTGAATGTGGTTGGATCTAAGAGGACATCCAACTCGTTGATAATAGGAGCAAAGTATGCGTCGG
>JARRAA010018969.1:0-15617 GCA_030557295.1 Ecitodaemon sp. MM-2014 | reverse complement strand
GTACCCCTTGCCGATTTTTTGGACATTTTGAAAAAGTATTTCAAAATTCAAACGTGATACATCTATTCGAACCAGAATCCAAAGACGATTGAAAAGCCCTATTTGATTTTACTCTATCGATTTTCATTTCGAAGATAATCATAATTATATGTTGATTTCGCACAAAAATGTTGAATAACTTAAAAAATTATAAAGCTAGATGAAAAATGATTAGCGCCTTTTATTCATCTTGTAATTCTGCTTAGAATATATGTATCACGTTTGAATTTTGAAACAATTTTTGAAAACGTCCAAAAATTTGGCAAGGGGTACCCCTTTGCATTTTTGCCAAAAATCTCAAATTTTAAAAATCCAAATTTATGAGCTTAGTCGACGCGGGATTTAATGCTGATTCAAAAAGCACTGCGCGTTTTTCTCTAACGCAACTATTTTCAGTGAAATTCTCATCCAAAGTTCCCTTTTAATTTCCCACATTTTTGTACTTTTCAGAACAGTAATGTTTGCTTTGAAAAGAATCAATTTATCTCCAGCCTTGGACTATGATAATGCTATAGTAACACAATGAGAAACCTGAAAACAAGATGAAGGGAATAAAGAAAACAATATGTATGTTAAAAATTTATATTTAATAAATTTTATTCTTTACACAATTATCCCATTTAAGTTAATTGAATAACGGCTAGTATCAAAAAATGTACTTGTGAAATGTCGAAGTTAACTTGTTAAGAGTCGAAGTGCTGCACTTCCTGTGGAAATTCAATATCAGCCAGTACACAAATTCAAAGAAAAACTCTTTCAATTTTAAAATTGTTCTTAACACTAACTATTTGTTTCACAAAAACACACATTTAAAATGTTCACATCATGCCAAATATGGATTATTTTGGAACTCCACGTTTTCTTTCATTGAACTCTTCTCCACGTCGCTCCACGAATTGAACATTTGCTTGCCAGGTGTATGTTGGAACTTGGCGCACGACTTTCGTGTACTTCTCCGGACGGGCGTTCCAGTAAACTCCTTCTTTGCTTCTTCGACTCCATTCCGATCGTCCTTCCTATCAAGACACATTCAAAATTAGTACAAACGAAAACTACAACAGTGGAGGCAGAACTTACTGATTTAAAGAACGCTCCTTGATAGCAAACTGAATAATTGTCGATTTAAAAATATTCCGAACCTCTTCCTCCCGATCCCTGCGCTTCTTCTCAGCATCGGCGGGATTTTGCGCTTCGATATTTAATAAGCTGAACTTTGCCAAAAGCTGTCCCAGCGACTCATCAATCTGGTTGACCTGCAATTAGTAAACACACAATTAGTGAAATAACACAATACAAGTCATTAGAAATTTACATTGGCGCCGTTTATAATACTATTTTTGTAACATTCCACAGCAGAAGAGATATTTCCTCTTCCTTGTTCAATGGCAGCTCGGCATTCCCAATATTGAGGATGTCCTTCCAGTTTTTTACTCTTCTGCTTAATAAAATCCAGCCATGCCTCACATTGCTCCAGGGAATAACCACTCAGAATCAAATTGTGCAGATCTTCAACAGCCCCAGTGACAATGTTTTCAGCACAAGCTTTCTGATCAGTGTTTTGGGGTGTTGTGGGTATTCTGAGGTCTTCATAGCTACTATTTCTAGGCATAGTTTCTGGAATGTTTTCCTTCTCTTCGTCCTTTGCATGCTCACTCATCTGTTGTAACCCAAAACACTTCAAGTGCTGATAATTTCCCAATGACTTGCCTCTTGATTTCAGCCATTCCTTGAGAGGATGCTGAAGTCTATGCAAAGCAGTGTCCTGAAGGGGTTTTGGTGCAGGGGTAGAAGTTGTCAATGGGGTGCTCCGATAGTTTACAAACTTACTAAATGAATCCAATTCAGACTTCCGAGGATTCATATTTAAGCTTTTCAATGACACAGAATTGTTCAGATGTTCACTAGAAGAACTGAAACATTTCATTGTCTGTGTGCCATGATTAGCAAAGTGCTCAGAAGATATTGAACGACGTAATTTTCCAGCTTTTGGAGGGGCTGCCAGGGGCTTTTTAAACTCATTACTTGTCCCAACTTTTTCAGGCTTGGATTCCTTCAATTTTGGTTTAGGTTTGTCTGCATTTAAGCTTTTTGCTTTCAGAAGTGGAGGTCTTTGTAGCATCCTTGTTGCTGTTGCTTTTGCTGGAACGGAATTTTGTCTAGGTAATGTTGTCTTCTTAGGAACAACTTTCTGAACTTGGCTGGTGGTGCCATTGGTCGACAAGGATTGTGTTTGCTTCACAGGAGGGCGATTTTCTTTCTTGCTGTCTATAGATTGATTTCCAGAGGTTTGCATCCATTTCAAAAATTCTCTATCGTCAAGAGTCAAGCGTCCAGTAGTAACAGCAACGGGTAGGGCGAACGCCTTATCTTCGACTTTAATTTGATTTTCGCGAACCATCAATGGATTCGCTTTAGCCATCCGATAAATGGATGTCTTCGTTTGTCGAATCACTGGTTTTTGAGGTTTCTTTTTTGGTTTCTCCATTATTAAGTCACTTATTAATTACTTTATACTATGCTAATCAATGTACGAAACAATTCGACGCGTGCAAATGTCGCTTTATCGGATGACCGTTAAAGTTCGTTTGACGATTGACGCGCTTGCTTTGATTCAAACGACTATTTTATGCGCATGCGCGTACGTATGCAACTCATCGTACAAATTTGAAATATTTGACAGATTAGAGAAACTCGATAAAAAATGATCGCCCTGGATTTTTACTATTTGTAAACATTACTCGGTGAAATCGAAATTTTTCTCTACAAGTTTTCTTCCATAAATTACACTATATTAAAATGAGTGCCAGTGATCAAGACATTTGTGAACAATTAAAAGACAGAGTAGCAAAACAATTGGAAATTTACAAGATAAAGAATAACAGTTTCCAGTGGAAATGTAACATTAATAATGTCCAACTTCCAAGCAGTTTAAGAAGCTTGAATGAATCAGAAGCTGATCAAAAAGTTTTAATGAATTTGTTATTTAAAGATTCACAATCGAAGCCAACTGGACATCCCCAACCTCCACCTACTTTAAACAGTACAGAAAAGTTTCATAAAATGGATGTTGATCAAGAACCAGAACGAAGTCCTGCACAAAATGATACTAAACATCCATTAAATGTCTTTAAAACTGCAGGTGAACTTCTAGACATGAATGAACTCAAGAAACTCCAAGAAAAGTACAATCCAGCTCCGCAAAAAACAAGAACCCTACAAAAGACCAAATCAAACAAATTTATATCTCCACTTCTATCAAACAATGCTGAGAATAATACTGTCTCTAAAGAAGAACCTGAAGATGAAAGACTGAAGAACATTGATCCAAAGATTATTGAACTTATTCGCTCTGAAATCATGGACTCCAACAGCAAAGTCGAATGGGATGACATTGCAGGCCTGCAGTTTGCCAAAACAGCAATCAAAGAAGCTGTAGTTTGGCCCATGTTGAGACCAGACATCTTCACTGGTTTAAGGAGACCACCCAAAGGCATCCTTTTGTTTGGTCCTCCAGGCACCGGAAAGACTCTGATTGGTAAATGTGTGGCTTCTCAAAGTAAATCCACCTTCTTCAGCATCAGCGCATCAAGCTTGACATCGAAATGGGTGGGCGAGGGCGAGAAAATGGTCCGAGCGCTGTTCACAATCGCTCGTTGTCATCAGCCCGCTGTGATCTTCATCGACGAAATCGATTCGCTTCTATCGCAACGGAGCGAGACCGAGCACGAGAGTTCCCGGCGAATCAAGACCGAATTTCTGGTGCAATTGGACGGTGCAAAGACCGACGGAGAAGAGAGATTGTTAATTATTGGCGCCACAAACCGGCCGCAGGAATTAGACGAAGCCGCACGTCGACGATTCGTCAAACGATTGTACATTCCTCTGCCCGAATTCGAGGGACGACTTCAGTTGGTGAAGCAATTAATGCAGAAAGAGAAAAATCATTTGAATGACCAGAATTATTTAGAGCTTGCTCAATTAGCTGACGGTTATTCTGGAGCGGACATTAAAACGTTATGTTCTGATGCATGTTTGGGACCTATAAGATCAATGAATTTTGATGAGATTGAAAACGTACAATTATCAGAGGTTTGTTTAATAAATTTCAGGTACAAATAGCATGTAAACTGAATATATTATTCATAGGTACGTCCGGTATCTATGGAGGATTTCACCAACGCGTTGGCAAGAGTGAGATCGAGTGTATCACCAAACGATCTGGAGCAGTATATGAAATGGGATAGAACTTATGGCTCAGGATCAGGATTCTAATTCTAATCATTTATTTAAATTTAAGCATTTCCCGCTTTACGTGATTTCTAACCTATTAATATCAACGTGTTTTTGTTAGTCCTTGCTAGATAAATTGGATTGTTTAACAAAGTTACTCAACATAAGGTCATCCTTGATAGATTTACATTAAGCAAGTGTTAAATTAATGTTATGTAACACTTGTGTTCTCGTAATACTCAATAAACGTACATTCCATGCAGATTTCTTAATTATTTGACCCTAAAATGCCTGGGAAACACTTAATTATTGGAATAACTGGTGTAACTTGTGGAGGAAAGACAACTCTTAGTAAAAAACTTGTGGAAACCATCCGGAAGAATGCAAAACATTCTAAATTTAATATATCTGTGAAAGTTGTGTCTCAGGATGACTATTTTCTTGACGTCGAGGACAAGAGGCATGTCTGGATCGAAGAAATTCAGCATATTCATTTTGATGTCATCACAAGTTTGGATATGGATCAAATGTACCAAGATGTACTGAAAATAATCTCTACTGATACCCAAAATAATGAAAGGGATATTGTTCTACCTCAAAAAGATTCTAATCAAGAAAATGGAGCAGACATCATACCGTTTATCATAGGATTAAAAAGTGATGTAAACATCTTAATACTTGAAGGATTCTCAATATTTGAACATGAAGAAATATATAAACTATGCAACTTGAAATATTTCTTTACCTTGGACTACGAAGAATGCAAACGACGACGAATGCTCCGAGTTTATGAACCTCCAGACTGTGAAGGATACTTTGATGTGTGTGTCTGGCCGGAGTATCTCAAATATATCAAGTTTGTTCAGGGGAAGAATGATAAGAAGTTGAGATTTTTTGTGTCTGATGATGAAGATCATAGTGCACAAGTATTTAAGGATGTTGCACAGTACTTTGAATAGTTTAAACATTCCACATTTGTAGCTAATACTCACTTTTAGTTAAAACATACATATTTTACTGTGGAAACAAGAAATGTGAACGTTTTTGTATGCAATTGATTGTTCATGTTATTCTCCCTTACTGCAAGTCCAAAAACATTAAATGCATGGATTTATTAATGTTGCAAGTAAGGCTTATAACAATACTAATTGTAAATAAATCGACGAATAAATCGCGTGTTTTAATTTACAACTTTATTTTGTGTCTAATAGTGCAGATCATAGTGTACTAGTATTTAAGGAGTAAACTTTTTAATAATTTCAATTGTGTAGAAAATATTTATCGTTTATTTAATTTTTTTCCTTCCATAAAAAAATGTTAATAAATTTTAATAGCGCATGTTATTGCGCCTCAAAGCAATAGATAAATAGATAAATGAAACGCACATTTTAAACTTTCTATATTCGTCGACAACTGTGACAATCACAACTGACTAGTGAGTATCTATTTTTACTTAAAACTTCATAATTATATCATTGACACAAGAAATTAGTCCTTTCCATGATATTCTCCCTTATTGCAACAGTAAAAACATTTAAAGCATGTACTCACTTAAATTATTGCAGACGAATAATCAAATAAAACGCACGTCTTAATATACAACTTTATTCGTTATATTAATAAAATGATCTATACGTTAGAATCAGTTAAAAAATCACACTTACCAATTCTTTGGAAATTACTATAAAAGGAGTACATAGAATATTACATAGCATATGTTTAATATAATACGTAAATTAATACATAATCAGAGCAAGGATAGCGCTTTCTTTATAAAATTTGGAATCAACAATAATTTAATCCAATCGAAAAGAGTCCGTACCAATAAATAATTTTCACGTAAATGCCAGATCGCCGGGGCGGCAATCATCCTGCGCTCGCATTTATTAACAATCTTCCTCGCTCGGATATGCAAACGGAATCTCTTCAGCATCAACAAAAGATATTACAAAAAGGTGATATTTCAAATACGAATACTAGAATATAAATCAAATATATAAAACAGTCTTCATTGCACCATAACTATTACCGATCGAAAGTATAAGATTCTTAAACAAACAAAACTGATGGCGACGGCGTTGTGCAATGCATTGCAACGTTTCTTCATTTTTTTTTGCTTTTCTTCTTGTTCTCGTCTCGCGCGCGCGAACGCAAGAGAATAAACGATACAGTTTTATAAGTAATCATTAATATTTACAATAAACTAAACCAAAGAACGCAAGTGTCGAATAGTAGGTATAACAGCACCGTAAGAATAATGAATATTTTAGATACTGACATATATTATTCACTACAATTTGCATAATTTTTTTAGTATAAAATTGTAAGACTCCTTCGTAATTTTGCAGTAATAGGTTGCGGGTAATGCGTTCGTAAGATTACGCGTCTGTGCGCACACAACGTGGAAATGAAATCGAATATGATGACAGACTCGACAAACGCTCGGATTCGCAAAGACAGAAAGTGCACATAACTGACCGACTACGATGGGAGTTGATGAACAAAACATTTCGATTACGTTAAAATTACGCTCTCATTAGTATTATTTCTCGTACAAACAGTATTCAAATCGAGTGATAACGTCGGCAGGTATTCGTTTCTATTTGTACTATGCAAAAACTGCTTGCCATACAATTAGGTATATATAAATATTTCTGTCAAGTATCAAAATTGATAGCATCGTCAATTCAACCGCACAACATCGTTTTAACGTAAAACAAAATGTTTTGATGGGGGGCTATGTACAACATCGAGTTAGTTACCTGTTTACTGCGACGTTTTGCTTTTGCTTGATTCGTTATCAAAAATTCTTCGCAAATGATTCCTCGCCGCGTCCCGAATTATGCGTATTATGTTTATGTATACTATTATACAATGTACCGTTATGCGACGCCCGTGAAAACGTAAACCGCGTGAGCTGGTTGGCACAGAGATGTGAATCGAAATGTGGATCACCCCTAAGTGGTGTGTGCATATTGTCAAATTATACACTGGTTATTGCTTCGCCTCCTCGCCTTCGCGTGCTATCATAGAATTTCGCATGCCCTTGCGCGGCCTGCACCGCAACGTAAAGAAATTATGGTAACTGATCGAGTTCGGCACAAATAATCGAGTTACCGCCGTTTCCGTTTACTGGAGATTATCTAGCGTGCGTGATTGCAAGAAACAAAACGTCCCCCTGGTTCGAATACAATGGAGCCAACTGTAGTTTACTATCTAAAAAATTAACACCGCCTCAGCTTTAATATTTCCGTTACCAGTTTGCCATGCCCGGCTTGTTTAATGTCATAAAGTAGATTTGACAAGAGGAACCACTCTTCGCGCTGGAGAAGAAGACTTTGTCGTTGCGCTCGCACAAGAATTTTAATCGTTGAGCCTTTTTGTGCATGAACACGCCGTCCAGGTGGCCGGACTCGACCGAGCGGATTTCGATCGCCTTATTGCCCCATCCCATTATTTGACCAGTGCCTATGTATGCCACGGAAGTTGGCAATTCGCCCCACTAAAAGACATCATTCAGTGACAATCCCAAAACATGTAAACCAGTATTAAGCATACCTGTAGGACGACATTCTTCGATATTTTCCCGTACGTATTCACATAGACGCCTTCGTTATCGTAACATAGGAGCAAATTCATTCCGTTGCTGTTTGGAAGCGTTACGATGCAATGAGGAGAAATGGAACCTTGAATCTGGAAGCCCACAACATCAAATTAATGTCTTGCTGCACCACGCAAAATGTCTGTTTGAGCGACTTACGTGTTTTGGTAAATAAATATTGTAAACGTTTGCAGAGTCAAGATCGACGGCGTGAAAACCATCGCCGCTGCCGTAGATCACTTTAAGTCTTGTTCCCTCTTCGACGGTGAGGTCGACGAGCAAAGGTCTATGCGTCAGCTCGCCGAACGATTTGAATGCCATGAACTTGTGGTAAGGCTTCGGCGCCCACGCGTAGATCTCGATGCTGTCTTTCAACGCTATCACCAAGAACTTGATCCTTTCGTATTTCACTATTTTGAAATGCACCGCGCCTTGCAGATCGCCGACGTTGATCCATCCGTTTCTTCGCTCAACTTGTTGCTAAAAAATGTCCCACAAATATTAGCAACAGTCCAATATATCAAATATGCGAAAACTTACATCTACACCGTCCGACCTCAAAATTTTACTCTTGAGCCAACTGAGATAATACACTCGCACGCGATTCTTCTTTCCGGATATCGTGACGAGAATATTCTGCCCTTCCAACACTTCCATCTGCTGGAACCTCCTCCTTGAGATAAGTTGATACACTTTGCCTTGCCCGCTGCGATCCAGCAGCATCAATCCATGTTCAGTGCCGATCAACAAGTTCACGCCTAAAGCACAACGAACAAACAACATACAAACAACTAGACAATGTAAAGTAAAGTGTAACAAACCCCAAAGTGCCGCGCAAAGGATATCACTGTTGAATCGCTTCTTGTATTTCCTGATTTCCGGCGTGTCCGAGGACAAATCATGTGATGTCGGCGTGACGTTGACGTTAACGTGCGACTCCCGCCTGGAATTCGCGCTGCCGGCGCCGAAGCCGAACGTCAAGAACGAGCGTTGCTTCTGTTGCAAATGAAGAGCGTGATTATTAATCATAGGCGTGGCGGGCGCCATGTTAATGTGTACGGCCTGACGGTACTGAAAAAGAGAAAACATTTATTTCAACGATTGCACTACCAATCGCAACGTAAACCATGCAATATCTAATCTACTGATCGGAATCAAACACACTTCTACGAGATCGACTAATTGGATGAAATCCTTCAAACAATATTCGAGGAGCAGGATTGCAAATGTCTCTACAGTGGGACCCTGGAAGTAACTGGTTAAACATACGCTATTTGTAAATTAATTATATAATGGCGAGAGGGCAAACGTGGTGTATCCCAACTACCAAAATAGACCTAATTCTTTGGCATGTCTCCAACACTTTCACTATGATCCAATGTTGTTGTTAGTCGATGCAATCGCCCCTAACGGAACTACGTTCAACGTTTAATAACAAACACAACCAGGTGAACATGTATTGTTAGTCTTTCCCATTAGTTTTTCCAAACCAATATTACTTGAACAACATGACAAAACTTAAAATTTAAATGAATTTGCATTGAAAATGTGTGTCAATTGCCATTTCATTCGTAACATAACATTTTATTTGAACAATTATTCAATTAGATCAATATTTCTGTTAATTTTGTAAGCTTTTCACTCGTTGCGGACGAATGTGACAATTATATGCTTTGCAAACAAATGTGTGTGCGTGTTTAAAATGACTAATTGCAGAAACATCCTTGATGATTCTTGAACAAGCGAGTGAGCAAAGCAAATAAAAACGCAGTCAATTTCTACATTCTCTAATCTACGTTGTAAATTCGATTCTGATAAATTTCAAACGGTTGCAAAAAGCACACAGCTACGAACAAAAACAGCAAAAGGCACGGCTCTATGAAATCACGCCTGAAATCTAAAACACATTAACATTTTATTTTGATGTAACGCTGTTTTAGCGACGTCTAAAATGTTTATGTCTTCATAGACTTCGATCGACGCAATTTCGCACAGCACTCTCCAATGCAACCGAAAAACGTTTCTTGCTTTCTTTGCGAACGTAAACGAGACAAACGTACAACAAGATTTCATACTTACAGTTATTACGTTATGAAGTTACCGTCGCCACTCAGTTAGGCAAAACCAAGAGAAAGACATAAACATTAGTGACAAATAACAAATCAAAATGTAAACGAACATAAAACGAACACACAGATCATCGCAAACGGCGGTAAGATTGACGGCAGCGTGGCGCGTTTTCTAGTTCGGGAATGCGTTCGGTTCTAAACGACGGCGTTTTCGACGAGTGTCGGGGACATTAGAGAAAAACTTATCGACTACTATGTACAGGATACGCACCTCTTCGCTGGAGCTCTTGTCGCGCGTGGAAGGAGTGCCTGGACTTCCGCTAGCCTGCGAGAGCAGGTCCGGCAGGACGTTGCTCGGCCTCGCGTGATCGCTCCCGCGTCCATTCTACAAGACAAACGAGAAATTAGCCGTCGATCGGACGCATCCTATTAAGGGGTGCGATGAACACACACAGATCAGTGAAGCATACGAATGCATATTAATCACACGCTGCGTGCAATGGATGGCATCACCAAAAATAACACAACGCCGAACAAAAACGTGTGCATCACGTAAACCACACGTTGTGCGCAACGACCCGGCGATTCAGGAGCGACACAAATAAATAATAAACAAACAACAATGTGATACTCAAGAGCTATGTGGCAGCAGTGGCAGCCAGTCATTTTCCATGCGAATGTTACAGTCAGTCAATTCAAAGATTGATCCGCCGATCGGCATGCCCTCCGTTCGCAAAACCGCATTGTTCAGATCTCGCTCCGGTCACTGTATGAAAACCAAGTGATGGTTAAGGATGTTAGTTCGTAAAGCGGCACACAAAGTGGTCGTAATTAATCGTTTGTTAGGCGAGAGAGTTATCTACTGATGACTGAGAGTGGTGAGCACAAAGAGGTCGACGGGTAAAGCATATCTCCAAGATGCGCTCAATATCAACTAGCTCCCCCCCGAACAAAGTGAGAGTGAGAGTGAGAGAGAGAGTGTGTGATTATTTACCTGCAAAATTAAAAACTCATCACCGGTTAGAGAATTATTTTTCGCCGAGACGGCCGCCAACGGCGGATCTATCGACCGACTGCTTCGCCTGCGCAGCTCCTCCGCGTCGCGACTGAACGCAATCTCCCGCCGCCGCGTGTCCAAACCCTTTCGCGCCTCCGTGTACTTAAGGACGATATCGGATTCGGTTTTTTCGCGCCTGGGACGCAGCTGAACCTCGGCCTTGTCGATCATCATGGTGATCTTTGGCCGCCGACTCGGCTCGGCGTTCTTTTTCACGAAGTCCGTGAGGACGGGCTCGCCGCTCTTTTTCGCCAGGCCGGCGTCGGAGCTGCGGCGATTGCTGAACAGACCGCTGCTCCTCAGGGGGCTCTGGTTGCCGGCCGGGAAGACCGCCGAGTGCCGCGAGCCGAGCGGCAGCAGGTCGGAGTTTTCGCGCCGAAAGCCGCGGGCGAACGGGCCCAGCGAGCCGTCGCTCTCGTTGCGTCGATGCATCGGCGCCTTGTCATCGCCCGCGCCTCTCTTATTGCTCCTCGTGGACGCGCTCGAGGTGGAGGTGGAGGAAGATCCTTGAAATTTGGATGGGAAAAAGCGTGCGAAATCCCAATCCTTAAGCAAAGTCGCCTCGTCAACGTCTTCTTTTTTCGCCTGACTGGCTGCCAGCTGCTGCATAGCGCGCGCGCACGCAAGAAACGCCGAAGTAACGAAGGGGGGAAAATAAACAAAAACGTAAAAAATAAACACGGCCTCCACCGAGTTAAACGCATGCCATCGTGTTACGAGCAAAAATAAAAGAGACCAGACGACGAGTAACGTGTACGTGAACGAGAGAAGAGAACATTACGCACCCTGTTCCGCAGCACCAGCGTCTTGTCTCCTTGAGATTCGTCGTCGTCGGGCGTCGGTGGCAACGGCCGGTTGGGAGGACCTCCCGATCCGGTCGCGCTCGGACTAGAACCACTCGGCGAGCCTTCGGCAACGACGCCCAGGCCGGGTCTGTAAGAAAACTCGGGACTAACAAAAAGAAACCAAACAAAAAAAAAAAAAAAACAGACGAACGAACCGAAGTGCAATAACGAAAACGAGAGAAGGAGTATGGCGTTAGTAAAATCGTCAAACTTGGCGCGAAAGTACACTTACAGTGGCTTCGGCGGATCGCTGGCTAATAGCGTTCCGTCATTGCGACCCCGGCCGTTGTCCTCGGGTTCAGAGTCGCTATCGCTGTCGACTAAGCCGTCCATTATCGGCACGCCTGCCGAATGGTTATTCGACGGGGTCGCGACATTGTTGTTGGCGGCCGACTGCGCCTTATTGTTGCTGCTGCTGCTGTTGCGATTGTTTCGGGGCGGCGCCTCGGGCTGGATGTGCTGCTGCATGCCGATCTCGTTCAGCTGCGCGGCCAACGCGTCCAATTCCTAGAAAACACGTCGGAGATCGTCAGTAACGCCCGCGCATTCTCGCGATAACGCCGCCACATTCAAAGCGAAATTAAGCCGAAGACAATAACCTACCTCAGGTCGTCGGAAGGGCGTCTATGCAGAGTAAAAGACGGAATAACGGACATGAAATCAAATAGAATTTATTTAGCAAAATCAGGAGACAGCGGCAAACAAATTACTACTCTGGCTAATGAAGAATGAGTGTTACTTTAGTAAATTAGTCATTCTCAACTCCCCCCAGGTGGAAACTCATCAAGGATCAGTTGTCGAAGAGGAACAACCGTTCTTTAATTAGTAGTCAACGCGATATTAAGACATGACCGTAAAATTATCAATAATTGCATGTTTAAACACCAAGGAAGATTGAGAATGCGTGAAAACATTGAGCATAAAGATAACGATTGAACTACTCACCATCGGTTTGAATTGCGACTGAGAGTTGCGCTGCGGTTGTTGCGACCGCGGCGCGGCGTTCTCCGGCGGCGGCGGCAGTGGTCTGGAAGCCATACTAAACATAGTTTAAGGGACATTTTCTTAACAATGGTTAGCAACTCACCTTCGCGGCGCTGGCGGCAGGTCGGGAACCATTATCATCCTCTGCGGGATCGGCGGTCTCGCAGGTGGACCGGGTTCGGGTATTTCTTCGCGATCCTTATTCCTACCACTCCTAGACAAAACCAATTGCGAAGTTAGTCAAATCGCACGCGCAGAATTGCGTTATCTCGGCGTACCTCGGAGGCGGTTCGACTTGTTGGATAATATTGCGTCCCTCTTGAATCTGCTGGAAGTTCCTGCGCAGCGTGTCGCCGCCAGGCGCTTGGACAATGCTGCTGGGTTCGCCGGCCAAGGCGGGCTCCTCTTCTTCATTCTCGGATCCGGAATATCTAGCGCAAACAGGAACGACATTAATACCATCTTAACTTCGCCATATTACGACGCGCACCTGTAATCCTCGCGCTCGCGCTCCTGCTTGCGCTTCTTGCAGCGATCGATGTGGTCCTTGAGCTGGATGCGCACCTGCCGCTCGGTGGGTTGGTCCTTGATGAACGAATGCTTGAGCAATTGCTCCGTGTACGGACGCTCGTGATAATCCTTGACTAATACTGTCTCGATGAAATCTAAAACCGGACAAGTTTAGCGCCCGAAACGCAGCGACGATCGCGACGAATTACTCTGAAACTTCTTGTTCCACTTCTTGTTCTTCAAGCGCGGGGGCGGGTTGCGCGGAATGAGGAAGAGCGCGCGCATGGGATGCAGCTCGCACAGCGGCGGCTGGCTCTCGGCCATCTCCAGCGCCGTGATGCCCAGCGACCACAAGTCGCTCCGATTGTCGTACGTCGCGTCGGGATTCTCGTCGCACGCGATAACCTCCGGCGCCATCCAGTACGGCGTGCCGATGAAGGTGTTGCGCCGACCTATCGTGCGATCCAGTTGGGCGGAGACGCCGAAATCGACTAAAGACGAGACGGTTTTTATTGCGTCGCACTACGTTTTTATTGCCGAATCAACGCGGACAACTCACCCAGCTTCACTTCGGCGTTATCGGTTAAAAGCACATTCTGCCCCTTGATATCACGATGGATCACTTTGTTCGAATGCAGATAGGACAGACCGCGCAGAATCTCTCGGCATATGTAAGCGATCCATTCCTCTTTGAGACTTTGGCCCTTGGTGGACTTTACCAGATCGGTAACGGATCCTGCGAGATTCAAAAGCGCATTTAAGCAAACGGGACGCAGGAGGACGTGACGAGCGCACTCACCAGCGCCGCAGTATTCCATCACCAGCCACAATTGATCGTCCTTCCCCGGCGGGGACTTCTTGATGAACGCGCCATAGTACGTCGCGATGTTGCGATGGTTCGAGTATTTCTTCAGCACGTTGATTTCCAGCTTGATTTCCTCTTCCTCGTCTTCGGTAACGTCCATCACCTTAATGGCGGCAAGCTGGCCGGTCTTCGTGTGTCGACCCTGCGAGAAACAACGGAGGCTTTTAATTATCCCTCATATTCATTACGTATTCTCAAGACACAAAAAATTAAACGCGGGACTTCCGCCTGCCAGTCTCCAACCATAATTTTACAGCAAAATTTCGTAATTTTCTTGTCGACATTGTGCCAAGACAATAAATCCTCTCGTCTCTGTTAATTTCGTGCAACTGACTGTCACGCGACGACACGGAAATCTTGTCCACAACGCACATAACACTTTTGTAACGCAAGAAAAGCGCTTGGTGCCAGAAGTGTGTTGTTCGCACTTGACCCAAATCCAGTATAGCAACTTTCGTCTTTCATTCGCGCGCGAAGGACTGCATCATTTTCACACGTCAGCCCTCGGGACACAAGCAATTTTCACGCAGGAAAATCGCGTCGAAATTAAATTAGCAATTAGACATGTCGTAGAAATGCCGTAACGAGTTGATTAACCAGTGCCGGTTGTGCAACAGCACGTCGAGCTCGACCGGTTTGCAGTTTAATGTGCAATTAATCGCCAACCCCAAATAAGCGCAGCCGCTTATTGCGCGTTTGTTCGCAAAACTCGAAGCGATTCCAAAGCAAGCGAGCGGTTGGTTTTATTTCCAGTCGAAATGCGGACATTCCGCAACAATTAATCATCTCAGTTCGACGAACGGCCTAAATTAATAACCAAATAAAATATACCGTGACCATGAAAAAGCGTCGTGTGAAAATAGAAAACGAATTTCGACGCGCGAGCCCGTCGGCGAGACGTTCAACTCGTAGCGCTCGCGTCTCGACATCTCCAGACCGCGATTCCGATTCCGAGCGTCGCGGCGGCTTTAATTTGAATTTCAAATTGGCCGACAGTTTACACTTTACATTATATTATTCGTATGCGCACGTATCCACATTATACGCCCCGATACGGTCTGGCATCGTAGAATTCCTCGGCCGCGCGCGCGCGCAGACAAAACGGGTGGGCGTAAGGTGAGTGACCAAAAAGAATTACGAAAACCTGAATCCGAATGCATTCGGGTTGTTTAACTCGCGCGGCGGCGTCCCGGGCGTGCGCGCCGGCTCGGACGAAATTTGAATTTTCTCACACGACAAATCTCCGCGAAATCGTACACACAACCGGACGCGGGTTTCTCACCGGCAACAATGTAACAACCATGCGGCGCATAATCACGGAGCGTTCTGTTGGCCCATTCGTTTGTAATTAAATTAATGAGACGCGACTTTCTTCGCGGGCATTAACGCTCCGCATGCCTTAAATTAGAGCTCGGAA
>JARRAA010018929.1:0-10802 GCA_030557295.1 Ecitodaemon sp. MM-2014 | reverse complement strand
GCAAGTAAGATTAAAGTGTATTTTTATTAAAGATTTTTCTCAATTGGTGTTTACAATAATAAAACGGTCGTCTAAAAATCATCCCCGTCTTCTGGAATGCCGTCACTGGATACTGAAAACAAATAAGATCATTAATAAAGAAATACGTCAGAAGATTTACAATAGCCGGTGACAATTTGACATGCAAACAACAAGTTCAATAACAGTCAGTCGTGACGTTCGTGTATCGTCAAACTGTACATTTTTCGGCACTTCGGCATTTCCAAACCACCCCAAAAACAAATCGAAAACAATGGGCAACACGCTAAAGTGCGACTCGTGCGGACCGGCGGTCAATCACAGCGTGTTCACTTTCAGCGAGGACCTCGTACTTAAAATTACTGAAGGTACCTCGACAGTACCAACCAACAAATAAGAACAATATTAATCTATAAAACCGTACCGTGCTTCTCTTGATAGGAAGACCACCACGGGGACTATCGAACGCAAAGATGAAAGCGTTAGAGGACGCCGGCGACGATGAACTTTTCGAAGAATTGCGTTGCATCGACGACAGCCACACCAAAGCGTACGGACTGAGCGAATCTCGGGTGCAATTACTTCTCGAAGAGCTTGAGCGCGTCATTGACGATATGTCCATCAAATCGGGCGCGTGTTCCAGCGACGTCGTAAGTCCCCGCACACATTTCTTATCATCTTTAACATTACATCAACTCAAGAGGCTTGTTTTACACACAGGTTGCACAATGTTATGCCTACAATCAAGCATGTCCCATCAAATGTGATGAAGACGTGACTAAATACGAAGAGTGCGTCGACGAAGCAACCAGAGAGAAATTGCAAGAAGTTTTCAAAAAAGAAAAGCGCTAAACGACGTCGTTAAACCTAACAATTCAATAGGGCCCAGTAACAAATTTTTCCAATTAAACATTAAACCTATTGCATTCACATCTTCAATAAAAACACATTGTCCATTATGTTAACTTAATTCCATAGAATGTCATTTGCTTAAACTCTATCGCTTTTCTAGAGACTTAAACTTAGCTTCCAGTCTTTTAGAATAAGCATCTAGTTTGTATGCCGCTTGTTCAAGCTTGATGACACTGTCCTCAATCTGCTCAATTTGATCCAAATAGGGTTGAAGTGTGTTGCCTGAAAATATCATTAATTATTTGTGATAATTGGCAGAAAAACATGCTTACATTTCTCATTTAAATCAACCATCCCTTTGGAAATGTTAGCTGTGATATGCTTCATGTCGGAATACTTGGTAATTGTAGCTCGGTTCATATTTTCAATCAATTTGTAATCGTCCAGAGTAGACGTCAACTCCCCGTAGAGATATTCGGCGGTCTTGTTGAACATTGTCGTCGCCAAACGACTCAAATTAGGATCATGCGGATCGAGGGCTTCAAAACTCGATGTTGATGTTGAAAGCGTTGGACCTGTTGACCCAAAGAACAAATTTCACTAAACGTCCTACGAAAAAGACATAAACTAACATACCCTTCTTTGGAGAGTCCGTAATGCCATCCGAATCCAT
The DNA here is from genome assembly GCA_030557295.1 of Ecitodaemon sp. MM-2014. Taxonomy (NCBI): domain Eukaryota; kingdom Metazoa; phylum Arthropoda; class Insecta; order Coleoptera; family Staphylinidae; genus Ecitodaemon; species Ecitodaemon sp. MM-2014. The sequence continues at coordinate 9,259 of JARRAA010018929.1, read as the reverse complement.
TTCGTCTTGCATTTTGTGATTGCTAATAACGTATAATGCACGTTATTTACAATTTTGTGGTTTCTGCAGGACTAGTTCGTTTACGTTGTCAGATAGAGTAGTTAAAATCAGTTGACAGCCAATAGCCAAATATTCCTGGTGAAGTATCAAAATTCGACTAAATTGAACTGCAAAAATAAAAGAATGTACTCCTAATTACAGTTTTATATTTTATTGATTAACTTCATAATATAAATTTGCTTAATTCACGTTTTTAATGCTCATGAGTTTGTTGCCTCCCAACGCCCACTACTACTACCCTATAAAGTGCACTTTAGTTACACTAAATGTTCATAGATGACGCGCGCGACTTGCCTACGCAGAAATTTTCACAGCTGGTCTTAATTCTTTGTCTCTTTCCTACACTTTAAAGACCCATATTCTTTCTCTTTCTAACTGGGTCTCGTATCTAAGCTGCGCAAAATTTGCTCTCCTTGACTGTTCTGACCGTTCTGACAGTATCGCATTACCTTCATATGATTGATATAACATTGCCGTTATTGATAAATAAAAGATTTTGTGTGAGAAATCTAAGAACAATACGACGTAAGAAGAAAACCGCTTAAAGCAATGTATTCAAAACTGTGCGGCGTTTTCGCGCACGCCGTACGCTCGAACGTCGCAAGACAAAACGCGATCAGGCCTGCTCTGCTTGCGATTTCCACAAAGAACACAAGCCATGACCATCAACAGCGAAGAGAGTACAAGAACTTTGGTCACAAGCGACAGCCAGCCCCGTTAATATCCAAACTATGGATCACATTCTTAATCTCTTGCTTTACTCTACCTTTAATTAACTATGACTGGTATTTATCCATTAATTTCTTTTTACATCTTTCAAGTTTTTGAGAGTGTTAATGCGATTGTATATAAACAGGTTTAAGAAGAAGTTGTTCCCAGCAGTGAAGGCCCACTCAGAGCCACAAACCCAAAACGGCGAGCTAAAATCAGTAACGGCTGAAAAAGAAGATGAGGAAGAAGACAGCGATGAAGAAAGCGACAAACCAGCCAAGAAAAAGAAGGAAAAGATTGGTTTCCGTGAACGCAAGGTAATGCTAACGTGATTTACACGAAAATGCTGAACATTAGCTTTCTTTTGGTTCAAGTTATAAGCTGTTTAGTTCTAGAACCAACGATTTAATCAATAAACGACATTGTTAATGATATTCTTTGAACACGCAGATAATTGAGTATGAAAATAGATTGCGCTCTTACTCGGCCCCGGACAAAATATTCCGTTACTTTGCGACGATCAAAGTCGTCACGCCGAACGGCGTCGAGACGTACATGACGCCCGACGACTTCCTGCGAGCGATCACGCCGGGATTGAGACAACCCGAGGGTAAAACGCACGCGAAACGCGAGCCTTGCAGAGTAGTCATTACGTAGGATGCAATGAGAGACAATCGATAACAAATAACCCGAATAACGCGCGTTTCATTCTGTGTCGTTCGGCTCCCACTAATGCAACGATACTAATCCAACGCTTTGTGTCGCTTGCTTTGTGTTTGCACAGATAATTGAGTATGAGAACCGCATCCGACACTATTCGACGCCTGACAAGGTGTTCCGATACTTTGCGACGTTGCAGTCGGCCGATCACACCGACATTTACATGACCCCGGACGATTTCCTGCGCTCGATCACGCCCGGCTTGAAGCAACCCGATGGTTAGTGCCTTACAGACAGCATTCGTAACCAGCGTAGGACGCTTAATAACCTAACTAACCTTAAAGCTCGCCTAAACATTAACCCGTTGGTGGAAGGTGTGAATTTAATTGACGCGAAAACGCATTTTTCAGGACTGGGTTTGGATCAGTTCAAGCGCTACGACCCCAAAGTAAGTGCCCGAGTCGATTTGACTTTGATTTCTTGTACAATTGGCGCACACGTCGAGGTAAAAAGGGTAATCACTCGCGTTACGTTCAGTTTGTCACGACAAAATGGCGCCCGGAATCGTCCAATGAACAGTCAACACGCAAAAACGCATCGGATCAATCCTTCTGCCTTTAGTTACGTTCTTGGGACACGATCTTTTGCCTATTTGAATGTTTTTATCGCAAAATTCCAATCGTTCTAAGCTCTGTATGTTCATTCGTGACCCGTTTCCGACCACCGATATTGTTCGAAAGTGCAAGGCATTATGAGGTGTCTGCTGGCAGCCACGAATGCGCACAAAGTGATAAATAACATCAATTCAGCAGACTCCTCATGATTCCTTTCGCTTTATTAATTATTTGGCAACGTATACCCTTTGAACGAACGCCTTGCGCCTTGATGCAATCGATGTATTTTACGATATATCACTCTCACACATCGGTCGGCCATTTTGCGCTCGCGAGCGCCATTTCGCATACTCTTGTTTTCCTCTCACGCCCGCCTCATATCGACCCATCTTTTTTGACTATTACTGATGTGATATGTGTATTTTGCAGCTTTTTAAAGAGGTAATATAAACCAACTTCCTTTGCACCAGTTTCTCTTCGAGAAGAGAAACGTTTTTTGCCCTTACGACTTTTGATCTGTACGCACGTGCGCGCGCGTGACGTTTTTGACTCTTTTTGACTCTCTATTCTTGCGATTTTCTATCGAACTAGCCAAGCCGCATGCATGTAGCACATAGTCTTGCGTTCAGTAGTTTTTAGTCCTTCTCTGTATCGTTTCGTCTGCGTGTGTCACTTGGTTTGGTAGAGTATTTGTATTTGTACACCCGCCACTTGGACATCTCGATACATTCGACTCGTACGAAACATTCCTTCGACCTCGTCACACCTCACGCCCGACAACACACGTGTTATGTTTTCTGTATCCTAGGAGCGTTTTGCGAGAGAATAGTAGGCAGATTTTAAGCTTCCGAGCGCTGCGGTTTTCAGAGGCGCCGGTCGTTAATCCCGGTTCGTGTTCCGCAGACGTTGCAAGATCGTCTGGACCTCACTCTCGACAAGGACAGCATCTTCTACAAGCTCGGCAGTTCCGGCCTGATCACGTTCTCGGACTACATTTTCCTCCTGACCGTGCTGTCCAGTAAGAATTCGCCCGCCAGCGCTCGCCGGATTAACGAACGCGTATAATTGCAGCGTCCAGGAGGCATTTCGAGATCGCCTTCAGCATGTTCGACCTCAACGGGGACGGCGACGTCGACTGCGAGGAGTTCGAGAAGGTCGCGACGCTGATCCGCCAGCAGACGAGCATCGGCTCGCGCCATCGCGACCACTCCAACACGGGCAACACCTTCAAGGGCGTCAACTCCGCCCTCACGACGTACTTCTTCGGGCCGAAGCTCAAGGAGAAGCTGACGATCGAGAAGTTCCTCGACTTTCAGGAGCAGCTGCAGAAGGAGATCCTCAGCTTGGAGTTCCAGCGCAAGAATCCGGACGAGAACGGCAACATCAGCGAGGCGGACTTCACCGAGCTCCTGCTGGCGTACGGCGGCTATCCGCAGAAGAAGAAGGTCAAGATGCTCAAGCGCGTTAAGAAGATGTGCGTATTCTTCGCCCTCGTCCTGATTCACTAGTAATTTTGTTTGTGACGAAACAAAGGTTCAAAGAGACCGGCGAGGGAATATCCCGCACCGACTATCTCAACTTCTTCCACTTCCTGAACAACATCAACGACGTCGACACGGCGCTGACGTTCTACCACATCGCCGGCGCGTCCATCGACCAGGCCACGCTGAAGCACGTCGCCAAAACCGTTGCGCACGTCGATCTCAGCGATCATGTCGTGAATGTCGTCTTTACTATTTTCGACGAGAACAGTAACTTACTTTTTATAACTAATTAATGCACAAAATCAACAATATCCTTTGTTTTAGTGGATGGACAGTTGAGCAATCGCGAGTTTATCGCCGTGATGAAGAACCGACTGATGCGCGGCCTTGAGAAGCCGAAGGACACCGGCTTCGTCAAGTTCATGATGTCCGCCGTCAAGTGCGCCAAAGAAACGAAACTTGGCCAAGTATAACAATGCGTGATACTATCCTGATTCTTAAGAACCAAAGAGTTTGTTCAACGGTGTTTCAGTCAGGACTTTCTAGACTTTTACGCGTCCTAGAATTAGTCCGCACTATATACAGTCAAAATTTATGAAAACTATTGTTCCTGGGATTGTTACAATTACATGTTATAATAATTATCATTGCTACTTAATGTTATTGCTTAACGAACAACATTACTAGTCTCTAGTTACATTTCGAAGATGATATTGATACTTACGTCCCTTTAAAGCGTCAAAGTATGAATATTATACCTAACAAGCTTTCTTTTTACATCAATTATAAAGAGTTTCTATTGGTTTTTCTCTCAATAAATGAAATTTATTTAACGTACTGACTACTATTTTCTAAAAATCGACTTAAATGTTCTACCAAAGGGCTCTCTGCACACCTGCCAGCTTGTTATACTCTGCCAAATGCCTGAACATGATTCTGCTAACGCGCCACCGCTGAATGGTGCCTCTCGGCCTGGACGTGATCACGCATCGCATGATGATTCTGTTCGGGCAGGAGTCTCGGGGGAAGGCGTGCAGCTCGGCTGACGCTATTTCGCGGAGCTCGACGGGCAGGATGTCGTTCTTGCGCAAGGAGTTGATGCGCAGACGGTCTTTGGCCATCTCCGTGGCGAGATTGCGGCGTTTAACGTCGCGGATCATTCGAGCGTTCACCCATTTCGTGCGCACCTAGAATTGTTGCGCGCGTTTCGAATGAAATACTGAGACGTGATCAGTGCGGAGACACTTACCGATGTGTTTAGTATGCTTGTTGTTGATTTCAGGAGATTGGTTACTTTGTTAACTAAATTTAATGCCATTTTTGCACGATTTTCTGGACCTGCAGGACGCAGTGTTCTCGACGAAGCAGAAATTGTGAGGTTATGTTAAGAGGCGGCAGGCATGCAAACTGAGTTGAGAGAGTTTGTATCGGACTGTGTTAGAAAGAGACTTTTGTATAAATGTAAGAGAAAAGATAAAATAGAATTATTAGTTATTATCTGTTGATTAATAATGTTAACTAACCTTAGAAATTTAACAAACTAACAAGGAACAACCGAACTGCGTGCTTTTTGGAAGAACCTCGATTTTGGAGGTTATGATTAGTACTTTGGCGCATTCGCATCAGGATATACTCAAGAACGACATCGTAGGGTGCTAGGGGTCAATGAACTCGTCGAGGACGACCTTGCAAGGACGTTCGACGGCCTTGCGTGACTTAGATTTGGCAACGCTATGAAACCGGTGTGCGATGTGTGCGAAAAAGATGCGTGGCCCTAGGTGGGCGTGGCTTATAGAAACTTGTTCTGCTGAGACTATGACGCGACCTTGCAAGGCCGTTCGGCAGTTACGCACAACTTAGATTTGGCAGCGCTGTAAAACCGGTTGGTTGTGTCGACGCGGCGTTTGCAATGTGAGCCGCGCGAATGCGCGGTCGCACGTGGGCGTGGCTTATAGAAACTGGTTACGCTGAGACTATGATGCGACCTTGCAAGGCCGTTCGGCAGTCTCGCGCAAATTAGATTTGGCAACGCTGTAAAGCCGGTTGGTTGCATCGGCACGACGATGTTACGCCGTAATACGCGAGAAATTCGGTTCTAATGTTCTAATGATTTTTGTAATGTATCTTTATTAAACATAATCACAAATACCTAAATACTTACACATACTTGCTCGTTAGATGAAAAATAATTTACAAAATATCCTATCAAAGAATCACGTTTATCATTTACTCTTCAATGCAAACAGCCTAAAATTAGTTAACTAAAAGATCTATTTCTGGAGTTCTAGATGAAGATCATACGAGAAGACCTGCGAACTTGCAAAACCTCCACTTCGCTTTCCCAACGATATCATTCTGTCAAAAATAAACAGTCAGATTGGTATTGTCCGTGGTCTTTGGAGAGACGTCGATGTTGTTCATGTTGTCTGTGTTAACACTATCCGAATCAGTCTGCACAAAGAAAAACCATTTTATATACCTTTTATAAGACATTGTATTGAACTGCGAGTGTCACCTTATCGTCTCCCCAACTCAACTTCTTCACTCTCTGGGACCCGGCCGACGTGGGCCAGTTAGGAGGCTGCGGCGCCGGATGCACCTTAGGACTGGGTATCCTCGTCTTCAGATCCCCCGCCAAGGAGGGTATGCCGCCCATCGCGACGGCAGTGGGCGAACGCACGTTGATCGACCGCACGCCAGCGAACATCGGGTTGCTAACCTTCTCCACCATCGGCGGCGAAGTGGACTGCGACTTCTCCGGTTGCAGAGAGGGCAGCTCGCCGTGTCTTCTTCTCTTTCTCCTAAAAAATGAACCGCGATGAAGACACTCCAGCTAAATGTGAGGTTAGGAGGGGAACTTACGCTTTGATGATGTATGCAACCAAGAGTGCAATAACAAATGCCAAGACCAGTAAGATACCGCCCAAGCCAGCTAGGATGAGCGAAGACCCACCCCCGGTTTTGATAACGGCGCCCTGCTTCCCCAGCATTGGGAAGTGAACGGTCACCGGAACGCTGGCCCTTTTCGGCGGGTCGCCCGAATCGGTGGCGACGACCGCGAACGTGGCGATCGCCCCGTTCCCTTGCCTACCGTCGCCTTTGAGTAACAACTCGCCGTTGTGACTGATCACGAACAACGTGGCGTTCATTCCGGTCAGCGACAAATGGACCTGATCGCCCTTATCCCCGTCGGCGGCTTCCACCCGTCCGACGATCTCGTTTGGCTGGCCGGATACGAAGAACTCGTAGTGCGGATACCTGAAGCGCGGCTCCCATTCGTTGACGTCTTCCACGGTCACGTTCACGACGGAGGAATCGTTCTGGAATAAAACAAACGAACGCACAACATTAACATAACCTGCACAACATGCATGGAACATTCTAGAACGCCGCCAGAGGGGAGATAGGGAGTCACTGCGCACGCGCCGACAAGAGGGGAACGCACGTCAGCCGACAGGGCCAATAGCGAGCCTCGCGCGTTCCCCCGTCACTAAACAAATGAAACTCACGGTGATTCCGTCCGTAGCGAAGACTTTGAACGTATACTCCGATCGGTCTTCGTAATCCAGCTTCTTCCTCAGCCCCAACTCTCCGCGAGTGTTGATACTGAACACCTTGAGGAGTCCTTGTTCGCTGACGAAGTATCTGAGGTGTTCCCCGGGACGATTGTTGGACAGCACCGTGAGTACAGCGCCGGGGGGCAAAGCCTCGCTGGCCTTGATATTGTAGATCCGCTTCAAGAACCTCAAACCCACCGAGGTTCGCCTCGAGACCGTCAGCGTGGCCAAGGCGTAACGATCGGAGTTGTCTTGCTGCGTGGCCTTGATCACCAAAGTAGCCGGATGCAGCAGGTCATTCTCCGTTATGTCCTTGCCCAGGGACAAGCGACCAGTGACTTTGTTGATCCTGAAGAAGGCATAGTCGCCGCCGGTCCCTCCGAAGGAGTAATACACCGGCGAATTGATCCCGAGGTCCTGATCCGCGGCGAGGATGTCTCTAGGCTGCAGTTGCAGGTTAGCCCCCTTGATCAACAACTCCGGAAGGTAGCTCGTGTAGCGTTCATCTTGAAACTTAGGATTCTGATCGTCCGCGTCCACCACGTGGACGGTCAGCACCGTATCGGACATCTTCGGCGGTTCCCCATGATCCTGCGCTCGAATGTTCACGTCGAAACTCCGCAGGCTCTCGTAGTCCAGCGGTTTCTTCAACACCAGCGTTCCTTCCAGCTCGTTCTCGAACTCGAAGTAGTCGGAGTGCTCGCCCGGCAGGACCGCATACCGCACGCTGCTGAACGGCCCCTGCTGATCGGCGTCGACGGCGTGCACGCCCTGAAGCACGCGCGTCCCCACGACGGTGACCTCGGAGATGTTGAGGATGTACGGCGCGTTGATGAACACCGGGGCGTTGTCGTTGGCGTCCGTCACGCGGATGTTCACGGGGATGACGAAGCCCGGATCGAGCGTGTGCAGGCGCTCGCAGATGAGGTTGATGAAGACGGAGGAGGGTCCGTCGACGCCCTCCTTGTCCAGGCGACGGCGGAGCGTCAAGTTGCGGGTGCCGGGAGCGATGGCGACCGGACTGTCGGGCTCCTGGAGGTGAAGGGCGATGGTGCCGCCGGCGCGCGGGTCGCCGTGCACGCGGAGCTGGCCGATGGTGGAACCGATGGGCTTGTCCTCGGAGACGAAGAAACTTTCGGACGAGGCGCCGTTCTCGAGATAACACCTGTTATCGGGAATGGCTGCAAACGGGAAGAAGTAATAGTAGTAGGGGAATGTAATATTGGTTGCATAGGTTATAATTCACAGCAGGCGTACCACCAGGGAGCGCTAGGTGACTAGTCAAGGTCATATTTTACAAAGAAAAACAAAAGCTATGACCTTCAAATGACCGTGTTCCTTTGTCTTCCTCCCATAATTAACAAATAATTAAAATACTTTTATTTTTTAAATTTATTATTCACATATTCCCAAGTTAAACAATGTCTGCGAGACTTTGAGAACTTGGGAACATTTTTCAATGTTAAAGTTCTGTGCTTCTCTGATCTCTAAACCTAATTTTCTAACCATCTAACCACCTAACCTAATTTTCCAACAGTTACTAGTCCACTATTAAGGTTAGAAACGTCCTAACCTATTTTCACCAAGCGGAAGAAAAATATTTTCCGACCAATTTATGACTAGGTAGTTTCCTCTTTCCTGTTCCACAATAGACGAACGAATACCAGAATTGTTAGAGGTTGTTATAATGTGCAACGAGATTGTTAACAGGCAGTTTGGAGCGAAGCGGGTGAAGTCATGCGATTGACAGACTTTTAACAGTGCAACGGAAGACATGGATAAATGATGACATAACCGACTTTCAACAAAATATCTTGCAATCCGTGAACCCTCGGATGACGTATGTCGTTTTACGTTTAATTGTGATGTAAACAGCACGGTCGACCTTGACCAACCGCTGCCCGAATGAGATAAAGAGAGATAGATATATAGAGATGTCAGTCTGGGCCAATGAGCAATGCAATTCGCAAGTTACTGGCACTCACTGGTGGATGTGAGCTAATGCTTACGTAGCTCCCCTTTCCCGACAGATGGCGACAGGGATTGCGGTGGACGTAATTGCAGATGAAATTATAAAATAATTGCACTTTGCACAACCACATACCCGACTTAAGTAACTGATCAAAGTACACTTTCAAGCTATGAGTAGCACCCAATTTGAAATAAAGCAATC
>JARRAA010018928.1:0-16682 GCA_030557295.1 Ecitodaemon sp. MM-2014 | reverse complement strand
CTACTTGGAACTTTTGAACTAAAAACGTCTTGCTTCCTATTGATCTTGGGGGTACCATCAGTTATAATAATGCTCTGTCTCTCTATATGTACACATAATATGTTGTTTGTGTTCCAGGCGTTTTCTGCTTCTTGTTGCACTCGTTAGTAGCCCGCATGCGACAAGTATGAATCAGTATTTCACCACTTTTGCAACAAACTTTTAAAGAAACCAGCTATTTAAACGTACCTCGATCGCGGGACGAGTGAGAAATGTCGAAAATAGTCAGAAACGATGAACCGATGAGTGCACGAAGGTATTTTTGATACTTAATTGTTGTTCTACTGTTACCAAAATGCCCATGCCATATTTTAACGTTAAAAACCAAGTCGGGGCATTGTGTATTGTCCACGAATCCGTGTTAAACTTAAAGCCTAAGCAGTACTAACTCTATTAACCGTTCTGTAATCCGATGTGTCCAAATTTGTTGAAAATACTTCATAGAAACGGGTATTTATTGCAAAGCCAGCGAGAATTTCGCAGTGAAGCGTAGGTTTTGTTCTTAGAGATTGTTGAATTTTGTACATAAGTCTACTTTAACTGATAACTGCATTAACGAAAACAGTAAGATGAGGAAACGAATATGACTTGTTACATTTTAAGAATTGAATAAATAATTAACTAAAGTTGAAAACGATGGAGCGAAGTTGGAATTTTAAAGGCTTTAAGAAAGATGTAAGTATGTAGAGTTGAATGTTCTGTGTCTCTTGCTTTGAGCCCATTCGAATTAATTTGTTTGTCGGTTGCTGGTTGTTGGTTTTCTTTATTTTATGGTTTGGTGGTGATTTGCTGGTTCTCACTTGTCGCTCGCTTGCCGCACTAGCAGCAGAAAGTCGCTAACACATCCTTCCTGCGAACCAACTCGAAGCTTTACTCGATCGCTTTTAATTTTAAGTCGGACGCGCCGAATAAAACGAACTCTCTCTTGCCAACGCATCGTCCTTGATTTGATTGCGCGTTGATTACTTTTCGTTCGCGCTGGCCGCCGAAAATGAAAACGCAGCGCCCCGCATTCCGGCGCGCGCAATTTCGCGCGAACGTTGTGCGGGCGATTTTCGTTCGGCGGCGACGCGCGACACTATTTGCCATCCGGGGCGGCGGCGTTCGGCGATGCTGATTAGATAGGTCGGCGGACGGATGCGGCGCACACGTGCAACGCGCGGTGCGGCGCCGCCGAAACGTTCGCTCGCGAGTGGTGCGGTGCCGGTGCGTCCGCGCGTCGCGCGGGGCCGCGGGGGCGGCGCGACCTCACTTTTATTAGACGCTTTACGATCGTTTTATAACCGACGACGGCGGATCGCCAATAAAATCCGAAACTCTATTAGCCAGTTAATCAATTATTACTTGTAGCGGCCGCCGCCGCCGCCGCCCTTTGCGAGCGGACGGATTTTATTCAATTTGGTACTTAGCGAGGAAATTATGACTTTCATTGCGCACCATCGGCGCAGCCTTCGATGTAGGTGGTAATGAATAATTTTCATTAGACTTGCATGCGCAGACTTCGCTTCGACGAGGAGTTACGCGCTTATGCCCGAAATGTGCACGCGCAGTAGTGCCGAGGAAATGCATTTTAATTCATACTTTCGGAGCAAGTTTTTTTTTCTTTAAATCTTTTAGCGTTTGTCAAAGCTAACAATAAGCGTAAACCGCAGTCCCGAAAATGTTCGGGAATATTCCGTTCGCTTTATGATTTTGCCTTTGATTAAAACCCTTGGCTCCTGAGCGCTTTGTGCTTCCCGCTGCGGTAAAGGGTGGTTGGCGCCGCGCGAGATCCTCGTCCTCTCGATGGACTTGTAAAAAAAAGCGCCGGAGCGGCAGAGGAGCGCGCCGAGGATTTTTACAGCCGTCGCGCGAGGAAGGGAACCTCATTGTCTTCGCGCCGACAATGTGACAGTGTCGGGAGCACTTCAGGATCGTCCCCGATGCTCCTAAAACAAACGCGGCGCGAGGGAAAGTTGCGCGCCGCGCCGAATTCTTATCTATAGTTAAGATTTCGCATTTATGGCGCTTCCTTGTCACGAAGGTTTACGCCGCTTTTTACGACGTCACAACTCGCACAATTCGTTACGTTTCTCCCTTTTTTTGCGCGCCGCCGTCGGAATCGCCCGAGACCGCTCCGCGTCCGCGCTCGCCCCGCCGCCGTCCGGCGCGCCCCGGCCGCCGGTGTTTCATTTATTTCCGCTGCACACGCGATTATTAATATTTTGCCGGCGGGTTAATTAAGGTCGGCGCGCCGCTCGCGAGGTGACAAATGGGATTCTCAGGGATGAGCGCCGCGCGCGGCGGGCGCGGCGAAAAATGAGATATCGAATGGCAGTTTTATTGTCGGACGAGGCGGAGCGGGAAGACGCCGGAAATTGTCGCGTCTCGTTGCATGCGCGGGGATGGGAAATAGAAGCATTAAAATGTGTTCGATTGCGCGCGCGCGTCGGAAACGCTTCGCCCGCGTTTTCATGCCGCCGGAGACACTTCAGTGATCAATTCCTTATTTCGAGCGCTCGCGATTTATTCCGCGCCGCGCGCCTTCATATTCCGCGCGTGCGCTTTATGGCGTCGCGCCGGATTTATAGTTTATTTATTGTCGCGCGTGCAAGACCGTCGAAGGCGTCGCCGAAATTCCGGCGGCGGCGCGATTTAATTTCGACGTTCCGGGCGATAATTTCGCCGAGCGCGCGGCGCGAATCAATCTTGTCGATCGCGTCGCGCGCGGCCATAACGCGCGACGTCGTAAAATAATAAAACAGCTGACACGCGCGGACTGCCCCCCGGGCCGCCGGGGCGTAAAAATCGCCCGGCCATAATTGAAGACATCAATGTCGTCGCGGAGCCGCCCGTAAAACACTCCCGTCCCGCCCGCCGCGCCTCGCGAGAAAAACGCGCGCGGCAAGGCGCACCGTCGCGACGCGCGAAGAAAACAGATAAATAATTCATAGTTGTTTTGAATCGAGCCGGCCGCGCGCGCGGAGACTTTATGATTTCTCCCTTGCGGCGAAGCCGACGCCCCATCGCCCGTCGCGCGCGCCGGAAGACGGGGGCGGCGAGTGATAATTAAAATGCACTACAAGTTTGGCGCGAACGAATGCGCAAAAACTTTGCAAATTCAGTCGGCGCGCCCCGCAAGAAAGCACGTTGCGCGCGGAAAGTGCAAGAACAATAAGCAACTTGGCGAAGTTGCACCTTTCCAGGGCCTCGCGCGGATAGCAATTAGCATGGAAAGTGGTTAGTTGGTAGAAAATTGAAAATTACATCCGGCTGGCGTTCGCCCCCCTCTGTCGTCTCGAGCCTTCGTCTCGCCGTCGGCCGTCGCGCGAATCTATTTGCGTTCGATTCAATTAAGCGCGCCGCGTTCTTGGCGGTAATCTGGGCGCCGCGGCGCATGTTTTTCCGACGCCCGAAGGACGAACGCTGTAAAGTTAAGGGTTGGACATCAATTGGCCGAACAAAACGGCGCGCCATAAAAGTGTCACGAAGCGCGCGGAACCGACGACGCACATGTTCGACGTTTCCTTTCGACGCTCGGCGGCGGCAGCGGCGGCGGCGTTGTTATGTATGATTTACGCCGCGCGGGAGGCCGGCATTCTGCTGACGACATAAAATACTCAATAAACCCGTTCGTCGGCACATAACTATAAAACTATCAAAGAGGGTGCGGGCGTGTTTGGTGATTTGGGGGCACTCGTATTTCCACCTAAAATTATAACGGGTAACACGTGGGCGGCGAACTTTGCGGACTGTCATAAACTCCTTTTGTCTGTTAATCAAAGGGATTCGATCTGACGAAGCCGGCGAGTGTAATTCACAAGAAATATTACGCTGGACGTCGAAGTTTCAAAGAAAGCATTCATTAGATGAGATATTTTCGAGCAAATTTAATGAACAATTCACTTAAAATGCATTATGCATGCAATACTTATAAAATTAGATTGAAACGGTTACATCGGTTTGAACTTCCAAACTATTGCAAATCTTTAAGTTTCACGAGGTCGACTATAGGCAACCAATTATACACACGTTTATTTTATTTAAATGTAAACTAAAATCGGGTAATTATGAGCAAGTCAAGTGTGCAAAATATATTTAAATCGTTGAAAATGGATGATGACTACTCAAACGCCTAGATTTTTGGTTAGTGAAACGTTCAAACCCGCGAAAGTTTTAAATCTGCCGCCACTTTGGAAACTTCCTGTGGCCAACTGCCGGCTCGCAATTAGTCGCTCATTCAAATGACACTTTCTTTTGTTAGCGTTGCCATGGCGAAGGCGAAAAACAATTTTTGTTTTATGTCGCAATCGCACAACGAGCGTCAGACGTTCGCGCCGCGCACGCAACAAATTCAGTGCCAAATTCCGCAGTAAACGCGAAGATGCAAAGCACAAACGGCGTCGTGCTGAAGCCTTTCCCGCAACCGTTCCGCGTCGATAGCGCTAGACGCAAAATGCCTGGTAATGTATAACAACGTTGGAGCTCTGGCCGAGATAACAGGTATGCGTAGTTCCGAGCGCAGATTCGTCGAAGGCGGCCGAGAGCGCCGAGGGGGGCGCCGGCGCGAAGGCCCCCACGTTCGTCCCGCCGATGATTCAAGACAATCCGACGGGATGGGGTCCTTGCGAGATCCCCGACCACTTCCGAATCTTTTCGCGAAATCGCAAGAACTGAGCGAGCCATGGCTTCGTTGGAGTTTCCGGAAGGCTGTTTACACTTGTATTGTAAATAAATGCTTATTCGTTGAAATGTATGCTTCATTTTTTATTGGTTTTTTAGTTATTTCAGTACATTCGATTCTGATTGCATATTTCGCAAGAAACGTGTCCGGCAATAGATAGCTATCCTACAGGATGACGTCCTCGTGAAATCCTAGATAATATCGGTTAATATCGTTGGCTGGACTAAACGACGAGCTTTTGCCTTTCGCACTAGATCAAATGCAGAATTCAAATTCATACGTTACAAAACGAGCAAAGTTGTGTTTTCATTCCGTTATTTTGACGGACCCTGTTTATGTTAATTTATGACACAGACAATTGCCCAAATGTTAATAATATCAATAATAAGTTTAAGAATTACTAAATGAATCTAAATGTTTCTAAAGGTGCCAACGTGCAAACTAAAAGTTTTGAATTGAAATTTGTTGCATTACAGCGACTGACCGTAGGCAACCAAATGTGCACGCGCGCCGAAGCGAGTGTCGCGATGTTTGAAACAAAAGGAACGCTGCATGTTTTGTTTTCACATCAGTCTACATGTCACACGTTTCGAGTAACACTCATTGAAAATTCCCCGCAAAATTCTCGAGTGAAGACAACGCATACTTTCCAGCATGCAAGAATCCGACATTTTAATTTTAAATCCCTTTCCCCCAAAATACCACACGGACACGCGCAACTGCGCCAAGATGGCCGGTAACTTCCGCTCGCCAGTGCAACGCGGCGCGTGCTCGAGTAACGCGCTCGTGGATTTGTGTTCCAGTACTATCTAAGAAAATGACGTTCGCCGAGGGCTCGACCGCCGTGAGGGCGCCGAACTTTACGGCTCCGATCATCCAGGACAACTCCACGGGCTGGGGCCCGTGCGAGATGCCCGACCAGTTCAAAGACATGCCCTACCAGCCGTTCAGCAAGGGCGACCGGCTCGGCAAGATCAGCGACTGGACGGGCGCGGCGTTCCAGGACAAGAAATATGCGAGTGAGTAGCGCGCGTCGCGCACGCCGAAATCCGCGCGGGCCGCTAACGCGACTAATTGCTCTCGCGCAGATAAGTACGCGTCGCAGTTCGGCTCCGGCAGCCAGTATGCGTACTACCACGACGAGGACGAGAGCACCTTCCATCTGGTCGACACGACGCGCGTCCAGAAGCCGCCGTACCAGCGCGGCCGCTTCCGCAACAACCAGAAGAACATGCGCGGGCGCGGCGGCCGCGGCGGCGGCAGCGGCGGCCACGCCATGCAGCAGCTCGGCAAGGGCATCAAGAATCGCGACAAGGACCGCAAGGGCATGAACAAGAAGTGGGGCCAGGGCCGGCCGCAGATCAAGATACGCGACGCCTCCGTCACCGTCAAGCCCGACTGGGTGACCATCGAGGAGATGGACTTCCCGCGCCTCGGCAAGCTCTCGCTGCCGAGCATCAAGGACGGCGAGGACATCGTCAACTGCGGCGAGCTCGAGTACTACGACAAGACCTACGATCGCGTCAACGTCAAGAACGAGAAGCCGCTGCAGAGTGTGAATAGGATTTTCCATACTGTAAGAGCCTTCTCATCGCAGCGCTGCTTTTCTTTTTCAGGCATGGCATGGTAACTGAATTCTAATTGTGTTTGTGATTTTGTCAGGTTACTACAACTGATGACCCAATTATTCGTAAACTGTCTAAGAGCGAAGGCAATGTTTATGCCACTGACGCTATCTTAGCGACTATTATGTGTTGCACACGTTCGAACTACTCTTGGGATATTGTTATTGAAAAAATTGGTAAGGCCGCTCGCATTTATACGGAAATTTTTGAGAACTACCCTAATGCATGAAGAAAACTTAACAAATACTTGAAAGTCATGCATGTTTACTGCAATTAATGGGAATTTTCGTTCCTTTTAATGAACTAGTTCATTCGTTGCGTAATCACTTTGTTTGTTGATCTGTAGTTTCTCTTAAGCGCCAGAAAAACGTACTAATCGATTATTGAACTTGTTCATTCGAAAGAACTGGGCCCTAAAAGTAAACTGAGATTCCCAACACTTCCCAACAACAGTTCTATTTAAGTGAACTAGTTCAATGAACTGTATGGCTCGTTTTCTCGGATCTAGTTCAGTGAACTACATGCCCCCAAAAGAGAAATACTTTTTATCGGAATCGAATTTCGAAAGTAATCGAAACATGTCCGCAGGGGATAAACTGTTCCTGGACAAACGCGACAACACGGAGTTCGACTTATTAACCGTCAACGAGACCTCCGTGGAGCCGCCGCAGGACGATGGAAATTCCTTAAACTCGCCGAGAAACTTGGCATTGGAGGCGACGTTCATCAATCACAACTTCTCGCAGCAGGTCCTCCGCTCCGGCGAGAAAGAGCCGCGCTACAAGTTCGACCAGCCGAATCCGTTCAAGTCGGAGGAAGAGGAAGGCGAAGTCGCCAGCGTGGCGTATCGCTATCGCAAGTGGGACCTCGGCAACGGCATCGTGCTCGTGGCGCGGTGCGAGCACGACGCCGTCGTGCAGTCCCCGAACGGCGAGTTGCAGTTCCTCACGATCAAGGCGCTGAACGAGTGGGACTCGAAGCTCGCCAACGGCGTCGAGTGGCGCCAGAAGCTCGACTCGCAGCGCGGCGCCGTGCTCGCGAACGAGCTGCGCAACAACGCGTGCAAGCTGGCGAAGTGGACGATCCAGGCCCTGCTCGCCGGCAGCGACCAGATCAAGTTCGGATACGTGTCCCGCTCGCACGTGCGCGACAACAGCAAGCACGTCATTCTCGGCACGCAGCAGTACAAGCCGCACGAGTTCGCCACGCAGATCACGCTGAACATGGACAACGCCTGGGGCATCCTGCGGTGCATCGTCGACATCGTCATGAAGCAGAAGGACGGCAAGTATCTCATCATGAAGGACCCCAACAAGCCCATGATTCGGCTGTACGACATTCCGGACAACACCTTCGAGTCGGACGGCGACACGGAGTCCGAGGACGAAGTGGGAGACACGTCCGCCTTCCAGTCGCTATATCCGTATAACAATATGGTCAAGCGCTAGGCCGGCCCAGGGCGTGATTAACTCTGCTTTCTTTATTCGCAGGTTTTGGGGATTTACGTGAATAAAAGATCATTTTGAGCACTGATTTCGCGAAGATTTTCACTGATGGGCTTCCAATCCCTCTGGTAAACCATTCCAATCGATCCTAACTCATCCGTTCCCCGCCAGGTAAATTCGCAAGAGCGGTTTTTATGTGTATTGTAACGTCAACCATCAAATATATGTAACTGTTTAACCTGTGCAGGCTGCTCGTCTCTGATTGAGTGTTTGTGCGAAGCAGTGCGTACGGCGAGAATACGTGCTTTTCTAATTGCAATTACTACAATTCTATTTAAGTTACGAGAAGATTTGAATTATTGAGCAATGGGTTACAGTTCGCTTCGACATGAGCGCATCCGTTCATCCAGACTCGGTCTTAATGCATGAATATCATGCAATTCGAAGATGACTATTCCCAAATTAATCGAACTGTGTCCTCAGGGGATAAACTGTTCTGGATTGGGCAAGCGCGACAGCACCGAGCTCGACTTGCTAACCGCCAGCGAAACCTGCGTGGAGCCGTCCCAGGACGATTTTCATCGACGGGCTCCCAATCCCATTGGTAATCCGTCCCGACCGATCCCAACCCACCCATACCGTACATGTATTGTAACATTATCGATCACCACGGTGAGAATACGTTCTTTTCTAATTGCTATTACTACACAACAGTGGGCTATAGGTCAATTTGACTTATGCGCCTTCGTTCATCTAATTTTTGCTAAAAACTCGGACGTATTACAGGACTATCAAGCGATATAAGGATGGGTATTCCCAAATTAATCGAAAAATGTCCCCAGAGGATAAACTCTTCTTGGGCAAACGCGACAACATCGAGTTCGGCCTGTTCACCATTAACGAAATCTCCGTGGAGCCATCCCAGGTCGATTTTCAGTGAAAGAAATCCTTCGTTGAATCCCATGATCCATTCCGGCAGATCCTAACTCATCCGTACCTCGCCAGATAAATGCGCAAGAGAGGTTTTTATATGTATTGTACAATCATCTGTTGTAAAATATATGTAACTGTTTAACCTGGGTGCAGGCTGTTCGGCTCTGAGTGCTTTCCACGAAGAAAATTCAAAATGTCCGCTTATAATGCCTTCAAGACCTTGGACGAACATTCACGACATTGTGAGTTTTCCGCCCGCAACTGGGGACAGTGGAGCATTATAAGTGCATGACGCTGCAAGAATGCGTTGCTCGGTAACGTCGAGCAAACTTGCCGCATGTAATTATTAGATATGTGGTCACAATGATGCGCAATCAAATTCGTCAAAGGAAACCGTATGTAATTTTGGTTCAATTTACTTTCAGATCATCTTAGATCTCGGGCCTTTTATTACCAGACACTTGCACTGACAACTCTTCTCCAAACACCCTTTCATATTGATAAATTGAAAGTACTTTGATGTGTTGAATCTGGTCTGTGGATTAAGGGACGAGCAGAGCCACACGTGTCATTTTAATCAACACCTCCTGACACGACGTGTGAAATCGTTGGATAGCCAACTCATAAATGTTGGATACTACTAGCTCAGCTTCTAGTAAATAGCTGATTCCGGGATCTTCACAAACAATGTAATAAATAATCTCACAGTGACACAGTTTGAACAAATCAAACATGCATAAATTTGGGTCTCATTTAACGGTTGTTTTAGAAAACCTACTAAAGTCTTATTCTTGTGCTAAAAATTCATGCGTAGAAATGACTACAATCTTTTACATGTTTGAATCCTGATCAATCGTCAACGCTTAATAAGAATATACAAATTGTGACAACACAACATTATTCATATAAGATACAGAGAACCTTTAATTTATGGCTGTGCTACCCGAGGAAGATAAAAAATGGTGTGGAAATTTGAACCGATTTTGAGCAAATCTAACATTCATCCATTTGGATTTAGCACAAAGATTGTTTTAGATGGAAAGGTTCTGGTTGGTACGCATAAAAGTCACGATGATACCTCAAAAACGATAAAAATTCCGTTACATGAAACTCGATCCTGATTAATCATCAAAACACAACACGCCTTGTATATGTTTATTCTGAGATATATTAAAAGTAATACAACCAATAAGATGCATAACAATTACAGATATCGTTACTGGTGCATAATTAAAATAGATAAATTCGCGTGATTGAACGACGTTCACGTGACGTGACGTTAATCGCTTCCAACATAATTAGTATATAGAAATAGTAAATAATGTTAAAATTAAACGTAATACTTTGTACATCGACGTTACGACGGCAAAACCGCTCCGAGCGATCGGCGTGAACGTCCAAGCAGTGCAAGATGTGCCCACACTCGTCGCACGGAGAGCGCGCGAGACGCCTCACTGCTGGTCGATGAGTTCGACGAGCTTGCTGCGCGCGTGAAACTCGAGGATCGTCAGTTCGAGCTTTCTGATGACCATCTCGACGTCGTCGTCGGTAATTTCCCAGTACATGACCAGGCGGCAGCATCCGGCGTCGCGGCTCGCCGCTTTGATGCTCACGCGATAGGTGTCCGTCTCCTTGATGTCCGCCAATCTCTGGAGGAACTCTTGCGCGGTCACGCGGGACTTGTCGATGTGGATCATTAAAATGTTCGTCTGGACGTTCTGCAGGTCGACTTTGACCAAGTCGGAGTTCATGTTACTGACGGCTGCAACGAGAAACGCACAAAAACTCGACGTCGCAAATTGCCCTCGACATTTCAGTGCACGCACCTTTGGCGATGCGCAGAATCTTGTCGTGGTCTTGCTGCAGGCGCTCCAGGTTCTGGATCGCCACCAAGCCGGCGGCGGCGAGGAAGCCGCACTGGCGCATGCCGCCCCCGAGCGCTTTGCGATAACGCCTCACCCTAAACGCGAGCGAAAACGATAATTAATGGTTCGGCTCGCACTGGTCGTAATCGCCCGAGGTCATAAACCGCGCGCAAAAGATGACGATACGCAGCGCGCACGCTATCAGCCGATTACCCAATTGGCAACGAACCGAAATTTCCGCACAATCGTCACCGCGCACGACGCGGCGCATTTACGAATTCATTGACGCGCGCCGGCTCGCGGAGAACTTACATGTGACAGAACGGCTTGGTACCGGCGAGGACGGATCCCACGGGCGCCGCCAGCCCCTTGGACAGGCAGAAGCACACGGAGTCCACGTCGCGCACGATGCGCGCCGGGGGCGTCTGGCTGGCGACGGCGGCGTTCATCAGGCGCGCGCCGTCCATGTGCACGGGCAGATTGTGCCGCTTGGCGACCGTCGCCAGCTCGTCGATCCACTCCAAGGGCAGCACCTGCGAACGAACGAACATGGTTAATCGGGAGCGAGAGGATGCGCACGATTACGAAGGGCCGGCGGGCCGGCGCATCAAACGCGGATTAGTCGGGATTGACTGAATGAGGATCATTACCCGGCCGCCGCACATGTTGTGCGTGTTCTCGATAATGATGAGCGACGTAATCGGCTCGTGGATCTCGTCGATGGAGCGAATGCGTTCCTCCATCTCCTGCAAGTCGAAGGTGCCATCGTCGAGGTTCTTCAGGCAGTTCTGCGACACGCCGGCGATGAAGGACGGACCACCTGCACCACGCAAATCGACGATCACGCTTTCCGCGTTGTTTTTAATTTTAAACGCTCACCTTGCTCGAATCGGAACGTGTGGCCGCGGTCCCCGCAGATGATTTCACTGCCGCGCTTCTGACAGTGTACCATAACTGCAAAAAAGCGAAAGAAAACTTGATCGATTGCCAGGAGAGACGTCAGGCGACACATCGCGGCGATGGCGTCGCTTGGGAACCCTTCAAGGACTAGCTGCGCGCCAAACGCAGAGTGAAATTACGCTTGTCCTTTGACGCACTACCGTCCACTGCATTGCCAATTTTAAATTGTTTCGTCCATTCCGCGGTTCATGCATTATGAAGTTACGCGTTTCGCCAGGCAGCCAATGCCAAAACGCATCCTTCGGCTCGAAACTAAAAAAACTTTTCCTAGAACACGCAAGGAATGCATGTGCATGTGCAATTCGCGCTATCCTCACGGTCGTCGCGCCTGCCAAACGGCTTTAATTGCGCGCAGACAAAAATAAAAATAGTAAAACGTTAATTTCTCGTTAATTCTATGCCAAGAACGCGCGTCCCGACGCGATCGTGATTTTCTCGGGAAAAACTTTCGAACCGCTCGGTTCGTTGAACTGAGAATCTGGTCGGCGCTAGAAAAACGCGGCCAGCGTTAAGGCCGCATAAAGAACTCACTGGCGAGCAGGTTGGCCATGGTGCCCGACGGCACGAACACCGCGTCTTCCTTCCCGAGGAGTTCGGCGCAGCGGCGCTCCAGCTCGTTGACGCTGGGATCCTCCCCGTAGACGGAATCGCCCACCTGGGCGACGTACATCGCCTCCCGCATGGCCTGCGTGGGCTTGGAGACGGTGTCGCTCCGCAGGTCGACGAAGTGCACGTCGTCGAAGCCGTTGGTGTACCCGGTGATGAACTCGTACGGCATGCTGGCCTGCTTCCGGCGTTCGCCTGCGAGACGTGAGCGCGAGAGATTGTTGGAAACAAGAGCGCGATCGAGTGTGTGTGCTCTCGCCGCGCCGCGATTTTTTTTCAATCTCGCGAATGCAAACTAGAGATTATCGTCTCGCAGCGGCGCGCGATGGGCTTTTATATGCGCCGCCGCCGTTCTAGCCCCTGCCGGGGGGCCAATCACGATCGCGCGCCGCCGCGTGGTGTGTTTTTTGGCCGGCTAATGATAATGCCTCGGCGCACGTAATTACGAAGTCGCGTTCGTCCCGCCGGTTTGTTGCTATTGCGCGAAGCTCCTGCGCCGTCCGAATCACAACATCGCGCCCATCATCAACAAGAGGCGAGTCAAAACAGTAAATTCCGATAACTTCCACGTGCCATCTTGCGCAGTTCGATGATTAATTAGCGCGACGCCATAATGTATTGCGAGCAATCCGCTGCCAATCGCGCGCGAGATATTCGGTTACGCCTCGAATTACGATACGCGTCGCATTGTTGAATGTCATGTCGAGGAAATGCACGTTTCCTGGACTAGATTTAATTACCTTGCATTGCTTTCGGTGTGCTGACGCTTGACGCAAACGTTCATGGCGAATGGAGAGAACGAACGTGCCAACTAGGAGTACACCGAATTATTTCGGGCGCGCTGATAACGCTGTTTCATGGCAAATATTTGCACGCATATTCTGAACGTAATTTTCATACGCCAGCTTTGATCCTGTGATATGTAAACACGAGCAAAACTTGATACATTTTCGCAGGCCCACGTGGTGCTAGGAACTTCAATGGAGGGCAAAATCATGGGCATGGCCCATGGCCCATAGCGTGACCTCTATATTCGTTAGACAAGGAGCTATTGACTTATGGCATAGGTATTTGGTTTGTTCGGAAGTTATTGTTAGATCTAACGCTCCCCGAACGACCTGGTCTAGGGTGGACAGGTACTAAGTGTCTTGATCGATACCAAACAAAACTTTCATGAACCACAATCTGTTGTGTGCAACGCGCAAGAAATGCTCGTCACGATGTTCTTAATATCAAAACAAAATTGAACGTATTTGCGCGCTATTTACTATCGAAGTGCAGTCTAATTGGCTAATTGGGCCAATCGACCACATCCACCTTGCGTCATCGAGCGCCGAGATGACGTCGCGGTATCAATTGGCGATGAGGCAACCCACGCGCTGATTACGCCGGCGCTCTTGTGCCTCTTATTGCCGGTTTATCGCCCCCTGTCAGCGCAATCAAAACAATAATCCATCAAGCCCGGGGGGCTCGCGTTAACGCCTTAACATTGACCTCGCTGTCACAATTGCAATTCGTTCGCGACGCGATCGCTTCGAGCGCCTCCTTCTCGCCAACGAGCGGCGAGCCGGCGTTTGTTCCTAATCAATTGTACATTTCTAATCGGCGAGCGGTCAGATATCGCTCGGCATCGCACGACGCGATGTAATGGCCTGTAATTAGCCGCCAGCGGTTACTAAGTAATGAAACGAATCGCGGCGCGCCCGCGCGAAACGTTCGAAGAGCGCGCGCCGCGATTACTCCGGACTTCGCGTCTGCGATAATTTATGACCTCTCGACGACGCAGCGTCACGATGCAGTCGGCTCTGTGCAAACGCGATGATGTAATTAAAGCCAGGCGGAGATTTGTCGCGCGAGTGCACAATCAGTTGCACTTTTTCGCCCTCGGGGAGAGCGTTTTCCTAGACGCAGCCGTAATTTAATTTCACATTTCAGGCGCGCGGCAAACACACAACAAACGCGCTGTTTCGTAAACGCTGGGACGCCGACGAGGTAAGGCGACGCGCGATTCCGCTCTTATTATGCGATCGCCAATTCCAGCCGAGCAAACATTGCTGCGTGGCATTTACCGGACGCGACGTTTAGTTATTCAGCGCGCGTGGCCGCGCATTGCCGTGATTAGTAATTTGTAAATTAAAAATTCCCGATTCCCGGTCTTGAGCTGTTATTATCTTCCGACGTAGACGTTGTAAGGTCGTGCCTAATGGAAGCTCTGATGCAAATGGAATCAATGTAAGTCGAGCAGCGGCGAACGCTCGGAAGCTGAAAAATTAGAACTGCGGAGTTGCCTGCGCGAACAAATATTTTGTATTCGTCGCAGGAATCGTTAATGTTGATCGACGCGCTTGCGTGATCCAAATCGTGCACGTGTTGGAAATATTGCTGCAAACAAATATTCCAAGTTATTCCAAACAGTCGTGCTGACGATTCGGTTAATTATTTATCGTTGTAAGCGGTATCCTATTTACCGCTTCAAGCTTTTAAATGTTTTCGTGTTTACAATAAACCATGACGCGGCATTTAGTAATGGAAAATAACGCCAGAACGACATTCCAAATCAGCTTGGGCCTCGGACTGCTCGGACTCCTCGGCTAGACATGTCCCTGCTATAATTGAGGACCATTTTAGTGCCACTATTATTACCCAGGCGTCGGCAATTTCTGACTACCAGTATACTCAAGATGGATCACTTCACTTTGGGACGACGAGCGTCGGGCAAGCATCTCCTGTTCTTCTGCTGCCTTTCCGCTTTATTCGCTTGCCACTCCTGGATCAGTCAACTAGCCAAGCCGCCGTATCTCGCATATGAAATCGGTCCACCGGTCTGAGAGGATCACAAAATCTGCAGTGGACCCTAACTATAAAGTTGTCCAATTCGATTAGCAACGAATGCGTAAAGTAAATGTTTTATTGGCCAAAAGTTTTACTACAGAAGCGTCCCACAAGTTACAATCGCATGTTATCCGCGGCCTTCCACTCCTGGAAGAGCTCCGACAAAGCGGACTTGCCATCGTCGCACCACGGATACTTCTGGAAGGTCTCCATCAAGACGAACGCCATGGTGGTTATGCTATCGACCGGCAGTCCGCTCATGATGCTGAAGATGGCCGCCAGCACATTCATGTTGACGGACATGGTGAACCGCACGACGCAATATAGAACGGCGCACGGCACCAGGTAGCGGTTGCTCATCATTTTCGCGAACTCGTCGAACACCGTGCTGGCGAACAGCGCCCACATGCGGCCGTCGATTTCGTAGCGATAGATCAGATAGTAGCTGACGAGGGACTCCTCGAACTGCTCGATCGTCACGGGGAAGCCCATCGGCCTCATGAGCATGAAGTTCAGCATGCGCAGATCGGTGAGCTCGGTGACGGTCGGCACGCTGAAGTTCATGGTGCACATGATGTCCCTCTCGGCGGACCGGATCAGCGTGTAATCCTTGCTGTTGTTGACCTGGAACCGGATCATGTGGTACGCCTTGAGCATCTGCTCCACGTCCAGGTTGCAGAACGTGCGCGTGATCTTGGTCGCGATGACGATGCACGCAAGCATCAGGCCTTCGGGATCCGCGTGGGACGTGCACGAGCGCTGCTGGATGTACACGTCGAAGACGTGAGCGGCATAGTTGAACGCCAAGTTGTCGCCGCAGAAGTCGCGGCAGTAGGCGGCCATGCGGCGCTTGAACGACGACTTGATGACGGGGATGATGTAGTCGCCCGGGACGCTCGTTCGCATCACCTCCAAGTAGAGCTCGCCCAGCGCCGGCTTGAACTGGTTGGCGAGCGGCGGGCAGTGCTTGTAGGGATCGTTCAGCGCCATCAGCAACTCGAAGTTGGCGCTCGCGGGGACGTTCCGTGGAGCGTCCGAAGAGTCGCCCCCGCCGGCGGCGCGCGCGGCGTTCGACGCGCCGTCGGCCACTGGGATCGGAGGATTGTTCGCCGCGTTCGGCTTCGCGCCGCAGCAGGTCGGCGCGAGCACGCGCCTCTTCAGCCTCCTGGTTCTTTTCGGAGCCATCCCTACGCGGAAATGCTACGTGCGAATTGTGCGGTCTGTTGGCGGCGGATAATTGCTTACCTGAATTTCGCAATGCGAAAGCGAAGCAGAAATCGGAACGCGGGCGCACCCTTCGAAACGTCGAAGAGTATGGTTAGTATCAAGCGCGACATTTCCGACGACGATTTGTCATCGGGCTTCATTTGTTCAACGGGTAAACAAAAAAACTAGCCAACTTGATTCATCGCTTCGAAACTATTAAAATACTCTGGCCCTGGCCCGCTTGTTGCTACAATGAGACAATAAAACAATCAAGATAGTGTCACAATTCCAAAATTTGGATTAAATATTTATTAGAATATTTTATAAATAAATTAAATTAAGCTGCCTCATGGGAAGCACTTAGGTCTTTCTAGGAATTCATTAGAAAAGGTATAAGCACCATAACTGTTACTTGAAAAGCACTCTCATACTTGTTAATTGATTATTTTTCGAACTGATTGCTGAGCCATTAAGATATGATTGTAAACCATGCACAAGCCTCCACGCG
>JARRAA010018887.1:0-19079 GCA_030557295.1 Ecitodaemon sp. MM-2014 | reverse complement strand
CTTAAAATCACTCAGCAGTTTTCCCCTGCCTTAAATATCTTTGAAGATAATCAAGATTTTTGCTTAAAACTGATACATAATTCAAATTTTCTCATAAATGGAAAGCGATAGAAAGAACCCGATTAGTGATTTTCATTCGGCTTTTAATTCAGTTTCGATTTGATGTCTCAAACTTGCATTTTGAAACAATTTTTCAGAACCTCCAAAAAATCGGCAAGTGGTACCCCTTTGGATTTTTGTCAAAAATCGCAAATTTTAAAAAATATATTAAAATACTCTAATCGACGCGAAATTTAACGGGGATTCAAATGCCGACAAGCGTTTTTTTCTCTCACTAATATTTATCGAGAAAATCTCATCCAAAGTTCGGTTGAACTTTATACAAATTGCATTCGGGACGATTTAGTATCGAGAGATAGCCGAAGAGCGGCAGCAACGACATTAAGATGTGATAGAAACGACAGAAATTAACATTTGGTAGAGTTTGAAAGCTAGCTTGAATTTAGCGACAAATGATGTCGCTGTATCACCGAGTTACTGCCCCACTGTAACCTCAACCGCAAATTCTACCTGCGTAGGACAGCAGGAAGTCCTGCATAGAAGCAAGATTATGGCATCTATGACCTTTGGCCAAAAAACATTTACACCCACACCTCCCGATAAAGGCAGTTTTCCACTAGACCACGAGGGGCTTTGCAAGAAGTTGATGATAAAATACATGACGTGTTTGCACAAAAACGACAACCAAAACTCTGAGTGCCGAAAGGAATCGCAAGACTACTTGGCCTGTCGAATGGAAAACAACTTGATGGCCAAAGAAGACTGGTCCAAGTTGGGATTTTAAAATGGTCAACATTCTCATTTGTTGCACTGGCAGTGTTGCTACAATCAAACTTCCTCTTCTTAT
The DNA here is from genome assembly GCA_030557295.1 of Ecitodaemon sp. MM-2014. Classification (NCBI taxonomy): domain Eukaryota; kingdom Metazoa; phylum Arthropoda; class Insecta; order Coleoptera; family Staphylinidae; genus Ecitodaemon; species Ecitodaemon sp. MM-2014. The sequence continues at coordinate 18,172 of JARRAA010018887.1, read as the reverse complement.
TAAACAATTATTGGAAAATGAAACAAACAAAGTAAAATTATTAACTCACTACTAATAAACATACGAATAAACCTAATTACAATACAATTTTTAGGTGTCTGTCATTGCTACTCAACATTCAACAAAGTTTTTCGATGCAAGCGAAGTCCCTGCAACAGTACGCATTTATAAAGATCAAGATGAATGGACAACATGGAAAAAACGAGGAGATCCAATATTACACATTGATTTAGGAAAATGGGCAGATATTCTAGTTATAGCTCCATTGGATGCAAATACATTAGCTAAAATTGCAAATGTAAGTAGTTCCCATACTCCCAACAAAGTATGAAATGATAATTATTGTAATTCATAGGGCATTTGTGATAATTTGCTCTCAAGCACAGTACGAGCATGGGAAATATCCAAACCACTAGTCTTCTGTCCTGCAATGAACACCAAAATGTATAACCATCCTTTAACTAAGGAACAAATTGATAAATTGTTAAGTTGGGGCTATCACATGGTGCCAGTAATTGAGAAGACTTTAGTTTGTGGTGACACTGGAGTTGGTGCAATGGCTGAAGTAAATACAATTGTAACAAAAATTGGGGAAATCGTTCAAGATATCCAGTAACATTTATGTACAGAGTTATTAAAACAATAAACATGTTTGAAACTAACAAAATAAATTACTTTGTGCATGTCAACACCATTAAACATCTATGTAATCCAGAACATTTAAAACAAGTATATAATATATTTCACTCTGGAAAATGATTATTACAAGCAACATACATAGAAACTAATTCTGCGACTGGTTTAAGCATACGCAATAACGCTCGCAATCAACTAGAATGAAAAGATGTCTTTGATGCTGAAGCAACAATGCGCACGTTCAAGGACTCGAAGAGCTTGTAAGAATAAACAAAGATTTACTTTTAAAAAACGCACCACCGACATAACAAACAAAATGTTCTAAACATCACAGACTTTTATCTACATTGTCCTAAATTACAATGACAAATAAAATCGCTGTTGGTTCTAAAAATGTGCTCCTAGATCGTTACAAAACTATCAGTTTTACGCTAACGCTCGATTATTCATCGGGCATGTATAAAACAAGATCATCGTAGACAAAGAGGGAAAGATACAGATAAAAATATTTCGTCTCGATATGTCACACGTATAACGCGACTGGGTAAAGGTATACAAACGTTATTTGTTGCTTCTCCAATGGTTTTTAAATCGCTTCAAATGACGCGTTAAATATGCGCTTATAAAATGATTCTCAATGCTCAACAAACAGAGACGACTTATAAAATATCTCGTTTAAAACTTTTTCTATGTACATTCAATGTTTAGAGAACGTTTACAAGACTAACAGACAATTACAATTCATATAAGAGTAAGTTGTAAATTTGGTCTAGTTCGAAACGACACTCCTTCGATAATTATAATAACGCTGTACTTCGAGATATGTAACTCCTAGCCACATGTAGTAAGCAATCTATACACAGAATATCGTCACTCAGTTTAATTAAATTTCATCATCATCCGCGCTGAAGCGACTCTCGACCGCACGATAAAAGTTATGCTCATTGCTAGCAATCAATCGATTAATGCGTTACTTAAACAAATCCCAATCGTCCACACCTGCGCGCGTAACTGAGAGATAACCGCCGATTCGGATAATTCATTAAAACAATGCGATTCGTTCGATTCACGTGATTGGATATTGGCGATTAGTTATTGGCATCAGTTGGACTTAGGCCAAACGCGATTGGAATCCTTCAGATTGACGATCGATCCGTCCGCAACAAGCCGAATGTGGTGCATAGTGTGAAGGTATACGAACAATGCTCAAAGCACAGGTATTCACTTGTAGATCCGGTTCGGTTCCGAATATTATTAGGCACTTGTTTGGCAAGACAATATATCAACGCAGCTTCCTTCGGTACACGCTTTAAGTCCATNCCATCCGCAGAAACAACTTCACACTGTACAAGACGTCCGCATACGATATTTACATAGAAATTCATCTAAATATGTTACATTTTATCTTATATTACTTTAGACTTAAGGCGCTATGTTTATATTCCATGTATCACAATCTGTTTCATAATTTTAGTATAAATTAATTAATAAGTAAATATTCTTTTTCTCTGCGATAATTGTTTTTCCATTTATGCGTTATGCCATGAAAGTGCGTCGGCGCATTCGAAGCTAGAGTCGCGACGCGTTCGTCGGCTAACGCACGATCGCGAAAACGGGAGGGACGGGAATTAAAACCAAAGAGTTTCTTCACTATTAACTTTCGCGGCTTTTCGCGTGCAGACGGCGGGGCCAAGGGAACGGCCAGTCGGGCCACTGTCTAGGAACTTGCCCCCCGACGTTGCCCTCGAAGTACAAAAAGATGTTGAACCACCACATCCTGGAGAGCAGGTTCTTCTCGGACGATTGCTGCGAATGCAACGAGCATTAATACAAACGATTTTGATCAGGGTCTTAAATTTTACCTTCAAACTAGTGTTGTTGGCCAACGTGTGGTAGATCCAGAAGATCCTGGTGGTCACATAGTACGCAATAATGACATCTATCGTATAGTGAGAACGAGACCACTGCAACATAAACACGCCCGTGATGGCCATGGCCCAATAGAGCCAATGCAGCAAGTATAATTTCTTGGGAGTATCTAAAACCAGAACCGCCATTAGCACCACGACACGCGAGCACAGAACGCGCCGACTCACATTCCGAAATGAATAGATAACTAATGACTATCGTCAACGTGTGCCCGCTGTAGATAAAGTCCCCGCAATACGTCTGCTTGCCGTTGATGGACAACCCCATGCCCGAGAGCATTTGCACCACGCGCTTGGCCATCTCCAGGCTCGTGGTGTGATTGCTCTTCGGCGAGCAGTAATAGGTCGTGCTGGAGATTGGCAAGACCGTGACGAACATCGTCACGGAACGATAGATGTATAGGAGGCTCATGATTAGGAACAGGCGACGTGCAATAATAAACCTGAAAATAGCGCAGGTTAAGTGGTGTAAACAAGGAGCGCGCGAGCACGTCGGACGCACCTATGTTTGTGGAAAACGATGACGACCAGCGTGGAATTGAAGGCGATGATGATGAGGTACTCGGACACGGTGAGGCCCCAGTCGTGGACGCCGAACAGGTCGAAGAAGATGTCCGGAAGAGGTCCGTGATCGGGCACGCGCTCGTGGACGTGCGCCAGGGAGATTAGAACGCATAAACTGCTGCAGAACATAATCAAAGCGGCTAAAACAAGAACAAAACGTTACCATTCGTCCATTTTTAGATCCTTGCTTCGGCGCCTACCTATAAGAGTTTTCCAACGCTCCTGCGGAAACCGCGGCTCCTCCCGCACAGGCGTGGGCATGTTAATCTTGATGATGCCATTCTGATCCTGGTGCGGCTGGAGAGCCAGATCCTCGTCCTCCTCGACGGCGAACTCGCTGATGTCGGGATGGCCGGCGCTGCCCCACTTGTCGGCCTTGGTGGGCGTCGGAAGCAGCGGCTGGCGCTGGTACAGATCGCCCTGCGTCATCGCTGGCGGCTGCTGGGCGTTCGAGTGCTGCGGCGGCGGCGGCAGCGGCGCGTTACCGTTGACGCCGATCAAATCGAGCACGATCGTTGCGCTGTCCGCTTCGGCTTGATCCTGAGGTGCTCGATGGACGACTTCCCCGTTTGAATGTATACTTCCATAATCAGCGAATTTTGGTTCAAGAACCATTCTGAAACCGACCAATGGCGTTACACGCGCGCACAGGAACGAGACAAAAACGGCGGCGGAGTCACAAGAACCTAATATCCGGTCTCTCTATCGTAAAAATCTCCATTCGGAGCGTTTTCCGCTGGCGCTGACTTTGTTTCAACCTTGCACCCAACATGTGATAGTTGCAAACGCACTAACGGCAAGTTTCTAACGAACGGCGAATATATTCAAGGTTCGACTTCTTATCATTATTTTGCGCACACGATAATTCAGGTATGCTTGTTTCGAACGAAGCAACAAGGCATCTGACTTAATTTAATTCAACAATGGCGTATCGTCCAGCCCACACGTCGTTGCACAGTCATTTTAAAACATTAATTAGTCCGCTTGCAATTAAACGGGCCTTGATAACACGACGCATGCTGGTCACACAGGACAGGAAACCGATAACTGTTAAGTCTTGAAGGTCAAGAGTGGCCTGCAACTATGTGGTTCGTTCTAGAAGGTTCTTTTTGTGCAAATTCACATACATCATCACTTCTGGGTCCATTGCGCGCGTCAGGTATGCGCGAATTGCACTGTAAACATGTTAAGCGTGTATAATTCATGCGGAATTGATAATTGACATTGGATCGACGCGTTATTTACCGCCTTTAATAAAGCAAACAAGGAGATTTCGTAATGGCACACCAAACACATAAAACTCGACGCCATTGCCGCTATTATTGTGTGGGGAATTGCAGCGAAACAGAAAAGTCCGATCGGCTGCCAAACGCGAACAACTGATGTAATAAGAAACAACGCACAAAAACACATTCCAGTTTGGGGACATTCGAGAGTTTCGTTTGCCTTGAAACAGTTGAAATCGACGGCCGCGACTTACATCTCTCCAGTGTTACTTAAGTTCCGCAGGTTCCGACTTGACTGTGCGTAGAATGGTAAGCGTAAAGGTTATGAGTGCGCTCATCATGCGCGGCTGCGGACCGTTAAAGAGCTGCTCGGTGCTCGGAATCCCGTTGCCCCTCGATGCAACAAGTGCCGCGTCACAGAAGCGAAAACGCGAACGACACGAACAACACTTTGTACTCCGCGTCGCTCTCACCGCGCCGCCTCGCTCTTGGACGGCGGCATATTTACTGCGAACATTAGTCACGCCGACGGCGATCGCACAACTAAAAACAGCCACCCGCCCCCGCGCGAGCGCGTCGATCAGTCGAGAACGCCGGCGCGACGCGATTGATAACACAGCGCGGACGCGCGACACCGAGAGACTAGAGAGCGCGGAGACGAGGGGCTGTCCGCGACGCGCGCCGCATACGCCTCGACTTAAGCAGAACGAGCGCAAGTATCAGAAACGGACGCTGAGCTCGCGCGCCGTGCTGACGCGCAAATACTGCTTGGGCGCTCGCCGCTCGCCTGCTTGCCGCGCCGCGCCGCTTACTCACTCGCTCACGACGGACGCGGCGAGCGGGACGAGAGACGCGGCGACTTAAACCATCGTCGATCTCTGTCGGACGCACGTCGACCGCGCGCCGCGCCGATTGGCCGGGCGGACCGAAAGACGCGCACAGCGGAAACGATGATTCTGCGCAAGTTTAATCAAACCTACGATACTAAATCGATTTAAATATTCCGGCCGCTCGGACCTTTGAGGCCGCACGCACTGTTGTGGCATACAGTGACGATGGCGCGCGTTACAGATTAAACATATCTGTGTTCTCGAAAAGCGAATGTGACTCATCGCAATACGGACATGTTCATGTATTTTTTGTTCCTCACTGCGCCGCTCGTTGGGAAAGCGGCGCGCTGGCAGCCATCGAAAGACTTCGAAAGCCATAAAAAAATTACACGCGGCGCACGTTATGAAAATCATGACATAATGCCTTTTTAATAGCACTGAAAACATCTCATTACATCTGCCATCCGTCGGGGCAACCAGCATGCATGTTTTATCAAATAATCGAGTATAAACAGCAAACCCCGAGTATAGTCGAAGTTTTTCAAGTACCGCCGCTAACAATTCATACCACCTTAGATTATTTACTAACATGTTCGTTAAACGTCGTGTTTCGAACGATTGCGATGTTTCACGAGTGCATGCGACGGCGGTGCTGTGAAAAACTCGACTATATGCTACGACAGAATCGTAAAAAGCCGTTACTGCGATTACCCGCACGAACACAGAACACACACAGTCTACCCATACAGCAGACATTCATTAAATGCAAACAGAATGGGACGAATCGAATGAAACGCGCATGAGCGACGAACGAAACCGAAAACTGATTTCACCCGATCGTCGCCAGCATCTCGGCTGCGATCGCCGCATTCCTAAACGATTCTATTCAAACGATTCAAAGCGTTCGACGAGTTCGACTGCGAGCGTTCAAGGGCAATTGGTTGCGATTCGCCTCGTTCAATTATCAAGCGCGCGCGTCACGCGCCAGACGCAAAAAACAAAAGAATTAATATAGAGCGTATTTAGCAGTCCCTCGCATTTCGTCACTGTCGAATCTCGTCGCAGTCGCGGCGTTATGTTGATTGATCACCGCCGCGTTATCAACGCAACCAGCATGCAATGATGTTATTATATTCACAGTCGATGTCGTCGTCGCCGTCTGGCCGGGCACGAAAAGTGGGTGCGACTTAAATATTTTAATAAATACGGCGACGGCGGACCATTACGCAACCGTCGAGCTTCGTTTTTCAATCGATACGACGAATTCACTTGCATGTCGAATCGGGTTTCCTAGCAGTCATCCGTACGAACGACGTGCGCGGTCTGTGACAGCCTTGAAGAAACAATCGGAGAACGGAGGACGTGGCGGAATATGTAATTTTCGTTTTACGAGCGTTTGTATATTATAATGAGACCATCCACAGTTTTAACCGTTTCGACTAATAATACGACTTGGACGAATCGTTCAGACAGTTGGAAAACATCCGAACTGATTATTTCCAACAATGACAGATGGCGCTAATAAAAGGCGCCAAAAATGACGCCATCTTCATAGATCATAACCTCAATTATTTCAAGGTCCATCCACGCAGCTTAAACAATCCTAATTAAAAACTCCTATTATCAATCACCAATGGTCGCCCGTTTAATTTAAACTAATCAAAACGGTGGTCACCGCTCAAAAATGTTATCTTATCATCGCACGACAATCGAATCCGTTTATTACCTAATTCAAACACGCCGAAATTAGTAACGATTTTCTACGACGCACGATTTGCGATGACCAAGCATTTGTTGCTAGCGATAAACGTTGACAATACGCGAGGAATGTTTAACATGCTTCGAACGTATTTTGTAATAAAAACTGGAACTTCCAGTGGCGCGACGACAAAAACTGATAAACCATCCTGAGAAACCGAACGCCACGTGACAAAATAGTTTTTATCTTTATCGTTAGTCACGTATTTGTTTGCGTTCGTGTTCGAAGCGAAGTTGGAAACTCAAAAGTTTACGGCGGCGTGTGAAATGAATACAATCGCGGCTGAGATTGACTGTTCGCGAGCGAATATGCGGTGGGTCAAGGCACGTTCCCATCAATTAGCCTAGTGGCGCGCTCGGGGCACGCTCCTCGAATATTAAAACCTGTTTAAGTGCGAAAATTCACCGGGAATTGTCGGAATGATATAAGACTTGCGGAACTTACATTATACGTTGATAGATGGCGCGCAGAGCGCCAACACGAGACATTTTCACAAAAAAAAATTCGTCACCGATTTTTGCGCACTAAGTTTTGTACTTTACAGGATGGCACTTAAGTTGGCACTGATTTATCGACAGGAACAACAACTAATCCACTGCGTGTACATTACGCAAATCGAAGGAAATGTTTATCGTTTATTAATCATAATATACCGAGAATTTTGAGGAATGAGTCATTGTGCGAGGACGATTTTATGATTCAATTCACATTATGTCTTATCCATCAATGACTCCACTACATAGTTATTTTTATAACGCGTCATTGCTCTTTCTTTCTGATCTATTGTTTTCGATATATTTTCAGGTTGTATTTAGGGTTGCCTAGGATTTTCCTACATTAAACTAGGTTATTTTATATAAGCTATCCGCAGAATACTATAATAATAACCCGTTTGTTTCAATTCGCCTTTGTTTATAGTAAAACTAAAGTTATTGTGCTCGGAGAGTTATTTTTAGCGACGGAAACGTCGTAAACAGGTTGTTAGAAGTAATCGTAGGTTATTTTGACTAGTGTCTTACTTGATAGTTTGCCTCGAGTCGATTAATCACCCCGCAAAAGTCAAAAACGCTCCTGCCATCAGCTGCAGCTGACCGCGACTGTCAACGATAAGCACCGTCGCGCTTCTGGAAGCTGCCGATCGTGTAATTGCCCTTTCGATAACAATATCGCTCGACGCGCAGCGTCAACACCGCCGCGCAGGAGTCACAATAACGCAATTGACGATCGGACGCATTTATTCAACCGAACTGGGAATTTGCAACGGAGATATTTGTACAGCTTCCCACCGAACCGAGCGGGCAGAGCGCAACTCGGCGCGAAACTGTCAATCGCCGCGATTCTGACTAGCGAGCGGCGAGTCGCGCTGTGAAGTCTTCAAACTGCAGCTCCTTGCCGCTTGGGCGGCTTCGCGAATCTCCACGGCGGGCTTTCGGCGCGCGACGTCGGGAAATCGCGTAATTGAGTGACGCGACAGTTTGGCGACCGTCACCGGAGACTAATTACGCCCGGCCGTACCCACGCGCGACGCACCGAAACGCAATACTTTTTGCGAGCGCGCGTCGGCTAATTGCGCGCCGTTCACGAATAAGACGCGGAATTTAACAATCGGCTCGATCCGCTCTTGCGCGCGACTCGACGCAACGAAAGTCTCGCGAGCGCGCGCGTCGCGGCCGCCGAGAGAAATTTCGCTCGCGAGAGAAATTTCCATTTCGTGCCAATTCCACGTCGACTTCACTTCGACGCAATTACCGCCGACCGGTTCGCGCGTAATGCCGGACATTACGTCGACTAATCGCCCCAGACTGGTCAGGACACTTACGGAGTTCACTATTAATGGTTACAGAACGTCTTGATGACATTTATGGCTATTATGACTGCGCATCGAAATGTTTGTAAACAAAACGTTCGGAAATTTATAATTTTAAGTTAAAGATGTATTATCCTTTGGGTCATGCTGATTTGAGGTTATGTCTCACCTTAAAAGCGCCTTCTTCCACTTTTCTCCAGTCTCTATCACGATCATTTGCAATTTCATTTTGATTTCGTTGCAATCACTCCGCAAAACACACACGCGCGACGTTTACACTGAAGCTTTATGGTCCTGTTTATCTCTGCAACGACAGGATGAACGTAGCGCGTCAACAAATGGCGGAAGACTGACGAGACCGCCGAGAGTATTTGGAACGCACCGTTCTTCGAGAATATCGTAAAAAGCACAAGCGCAATCGATAGTTTTGTCACGTCCGGGTTTAATTCATTCCGACGCCAAGCCAGCGTCGGTTTACCAGGTTTGCCGCGCGAATCGCGCGCGTACGGTGCCACTATAGCTCAGCTTTGAGGTTAGGATTCGGCCGACGCGCGTAGTTCGGTTCTGTCCGGATGGCCGTGCACGCACGCACGATGCATGTCGATTACGATCGACCGCACGTTTTTTCGTCGCGTTGACCCCGGGCGGACGCTCGCGAATACGCCGCTTTTCGCGCCATCGCCGCCGCCGCGCAAAATCAATGCAGACGCCGGCGTCGGCGAGAGCGGATATCGAAGGTGGGATAATTAGACGCGGGCGCGGCCGGCCGGCGTATTCGTGCTCGCGCCCGGCGCGCGAGGGGGAGGCGCGGACGATAAAGGACGCTCGGGCGCGAATGTCACGCGGCGACCTTTTCGTCGAGCGCCGCGACAAAGTTCATCCCGACGCGTCGCGCACGATCCGCTTCGTCTTATCGCACCGCTCCCGCGCCGCGCACATCTTCAGCGACCGCGCGCATGTTTCCGGCGGCTGCTAATTGCGCGCGCCATCATCGCGCTTCGGTTTCGCGCGTTCCGGCGACTGCGGGCGGACGCGCGTCACAACCGCGAGATCGTTGCGCGCGCCGCCGCCGTCCTTCGCCATCCCGATTCACGCCGCGCTCCGAAAGCCACCCCGCGCCGCGCGGCCAGTGCGCACGCGTCCGGAGGAACCGGGAGCGCGCTCGGGAAATTCGCGGCGCGATTTAAAAATATTCTCGGATTCGTGGTGCACCTCGCGATTGGTTTTCTTTGGAAAGCGAAATGATTGTGAGAACGTGGCGTGATTCGCGCTGTCCAGCCTGCTAGATTAGAGGTTGCGGCACGTCGGGGAGGTCCTGCACGTTATTGGATTGAATAGACGCCAATCTACGCTCGGATAATACGTTTTATTATGTTTTAATCGATTTTTACGCCGCGCGACGTTTCCCTTGCACTTCTGCACTTTCTAAGCGTTTTACGACCACAAACATTTCGAATATTAATAATTAATTTCTTCACGAGAGGGCGTTGTAAACGGACAACTTTGTAATGGCCGCAAACATAAATTGTTATCATTTGGATACAGCGGCGAATGAAATCACGTGCTTTTAATTCCAGTTCGATGGCGTTCTCTAGTTCTAAGGAGACACTCACCGATTTGACAATGCATAGTTGACGATTCTCTGCCGCCGTCGTATAAATTGCAAAAGATTGTTGACGGCCAGACGCCGCTCCAGACGGCTCCTTGTCGCTTCGTTGTCGTCGTCGCTGGAGGAACTCAGCACGAACTCGTCGTCACTGCAACAGCACACGTGGTTAGGACCGCGAGCTACGCGCAGCGACTGATTGGGGCATATGTGCAAAGGTGCATTGACACTCATTATCTAGTACTATCAGTACTCTCGAATTTAATCTACCGTTCTGCTGATATCGTCCTCGAGCGCATGCACGGCGGCCTCAAATTTAAGCGAATTAAAACACGAAACAGTCGAGGGACACGCCTCGCGTTCCTGCAATGACCTAATTAATTTGCAGGAGTGTACGCGGCACGCGGGGGGTGCGTTCGCGGTTTTAGTGGCGCGCTCGTAAAACGCACACGACGGGGGGGATAAATGGCGGCGCTCCTTAGCGTCTCCTTTTATTACCGATTTATATGTTTCGCACGTGACAGGACGGGCCACAATCGATACCGGCGTCCGTCGACGTTTTCGGCGACGACCGACGCACGCAAACACTAACCTCTAAACTAACCTCGAAATCGACGCGAAACAAACGTCGGGAACTAAGCGGCGTCGGAGCGTGCGACGACATGTTTTGAAATTAAAATATTCGGTGTTTTATACACATCGATTGATTGTATACGCCCGCGTGTCGGTTTGCCCACAATCCGCGGCATTATTCGAAAGCGATCGTTTATCGTTCGCGAGGTTCGCGCTGATGACGTCTGATGTTTCCTAACCTCACAATAGATGAAAGAGCGGACGCGCGTTTGTTACAAGTTTACGTTGTGGTTGTGCGTTTTTCACGTGCTCATTAGTGTCCAGGTGCTGTATTTATAGGCGTGCTTTGTTGTGGCTTGAGTGCGGACCTGTTCAGCAAGAAAAAACTAAATTTAGCCGTGATTGGGGCGCGCTCCCGAGCGGTTTTCGCGCTGGTAGTGGGCGAATGACGTCGGGCGAAATATCGGCGCGGAGGATCTGATGAATTTTAATATGAACGCCGCCCGTTTGGTCTATTCGGGGCATAATTGAAGCGTTGGATTTTTATTGCCCTCCACAGCCGCGCCGCGCGGAAAGCAAAGTGGAGCAACGCCGGCAATAAAAGATAACGCCGCGACCAGCGTGAATATGTGAAGTTGCGTTAGTGATTTTCGTGGTTTTAAAGGATTGAAATTCAAGCGGTGCTCGGTGCTGTCGGTGCGAGCTAAAAATACACCCAAGACTTCGCTTACCTCGCCACAACTCGGATTTGTGCAGAGGCAAAATAGAGCGTACTAGCACTGTTTAAATAGGCAATTGTCCCGGCCTCGCGTTGTTTACGCGCGCGTTTAGCGTGCGCATCGCGTTTTCTATTTTTCACACAATTACTGGCCGTAAGACGTTTGGACGCTAGGATGCTTAGCGGTTAGTGCGATGACGAAATGCGGACGTCGTGGTATGAACGTGAAAAAAAATGATTGGATACTTTGTGTTCGCACCTTTCGCCCGACGCGCCGAGCCGAGTATCGGAGGCGGCGGCGGCGGCGGCGTTGACGCCTCGGTATCGAATCGCCGTCTGGTCGCGCGGCTGGATCGTAGCGCCGCCAAGCCCGCTCCTCGTTATCGCGGCGGCGGCGGCGTCGGCGGCGCGCGCGTCTCCCTCGCCGAAGTCTGCAACAGGCGAACAGGTGGCGTTATGTCGCGCGACGCTCCCGGCATACTTTGCATATCGGTCGTGTTAGGCGCATGGCGAACTCTCATCCACGGCGCGCGCGCAGACTACCGAGAGGCAAGCACGAAGAACGAACAATTTCCACGTATGACAAATGACATTGCGCCACGTGATGCGCGACGCGGCCGACTGACTGCGTGTCAGTTGCACGCGCGACAGACATCCGTGGTCCTCTCGTCCTCGGCGTGCCATTTAGCGCCGCAATTACGACGCGCAATCCACATTAACATCGATAAGATAACCGCGTTGCGAAAGGTACGAAAGGTTTTTATTGTCAAAGTGTTTTATGGTCAAAACGCTTATTGTTAGTTCAGAAGTCTCTCTCCCAGCCGGAGGTCTCGTCCGGTGGGATCTGGTTGTCTTTGCTGAATGCGTCGAAGTTGGTGAAGTCGGAAGGACCTCGTATTGTCTGCACGATTGGGGCCTGCAAGTTACCGCTGATGAGACCATCCCAATCGAAACCTTGGAACCATCTGCGCAAGGAAATAACAATCTATTATCCTGTAACCAACTCTAAACTTGTTTCCTTACTTGTGTTTCTTAATATCTTGTATTCCGCCTCTCTGATACCCCAGTCGCTCCGAAGGCAGATCCCTGCACAGCTTCTTGATCAAACTCTGCGCAGTCCTGCTGATGTTATGCTTGGCAAAGTCGATCATATCGATGCCTTTCAGTATCAAATTGTATGTGCGCATCGGGTCGATGGCAGCGAATGGCGGACTGGAACGAAGCATCACCTCAATGTCTCTTCGTATTGATATAAACCTTTGCAGAACATACTTGCCCGTGAGCAATTCATGCATCAATATACCCAATGCCCAATAATCGACGGCACGATCGTGTCCTTTGTTCAAAATCGTCTCCGGAGCGACGTATTCCGGCGTGCCGCAAAACGTCCACGTCTTGCTGCTGTACCCCAAGCGCTTGGAGAATCCAAAATCGACCAGCTTGACATACCCCTTACAATCCAGGAGTAAATTCTCCGGCTTGAGGTCTCTGTAGATGATCCCCCTAGCGTGCAGATAATCGAACGCTTCCACGACGCACGCAGTGATGAACTTCGTGGTATATTCATCGAAACAACTCCGGTCCCTTAAAATGGTCCACACCTCGCCGCCCAGACACGCTTCCAGCAACATGTACACGTACTTGGCGTCCTTGAAAGTCTTGTACATCCTGCAGATGAACTTACTGCGACACCCCATCATGACGGACTTCTCGCTGAAGACGTGCTCTTGCTGATGGGTGTCGACGATGTGTTGCTTCTTCAGACACTTCAAGGCGAACGTGAGCGAAGAGTCTCGAGAGTATTGAACCAGTTCCACCCTTCCGAATCCGCCTATGCCCAGAGTGGCGACCACGTCCAAGTCGTCGAGTTGTATGTACTCGTATTCGGCGAGTTCCGCCATGTTGGAACTGCTGATAGGACGCGCCAGCTTGCGATGGGTGTCGCCGTAGTCTTTCTCTTTGATTTCCGACAGATCTCCGATGAGCTGTATGAAGGACTCGCGGTCTAACGTGAGGCATTCGACGCCTGGATGCAGGGCAATGACCGAGGCAGTTCGATAGTCTTCCTTTAGCAACGCCTGCTCGCCGAAATAATCGCCGCGTTGGAGGATTCGGATTTGTTCGTCTTCCAGGGTGCCTGGTTTACGCTGCGTGATCTTCACCCGACCGCTGGACATTATGAAAAAGGTGTCTCCAGTCGCCCCCTGGCGGATTATATATGCCCCAGATGGGTAGAACTCCTGCGAGGATACAAATCGTATGTAAACGTTTCTTGGGGAGGTTTACCAAATGGGGGCACTTACAACTTCCAGTACATCAGCAATTTTAGCCAAAACATCGTTATTGAGATTCTGTAGCAATGGCACCGATCGTAAGAAGTTGATATTATCCTGCAGACGTTGTAGACCAGTCCGCACCATGATTTGTTGGAAGACTTTGCGATCCAGCACCCAAACATTGGAATCACTCACAACTGAAAGCAAACAGTTATTACGCTACATCGATTTGAAAAAGATGACCTCTGACCTCGGATTGACGCCGTCCTAGTGCAGTTGTATAAAATGGCGAGTTCGCCGAACGCTTTCCCCGTCCCCATCCTCCCCAAGACGTTGCCATCTTTGATCACCTCGTACTCTCCTTCGGCGGAGACAAACAAGTGCGCGCCGTTGTCACCTTCGCGTATAACGTACGTCCCCTTCTGGTATCCCCTGGGGTACATGGAGTCGACGATTTCGCGGATTTGGCACGAGTCTAAATTCTTTAGGAAGTCATTGTCTAGGATGGCGTCCTTAATTAGCTGCTTGGATCTGCACCACAACGAATGGATGACAACACCGGACGTGACAAAGCCGCATATCTACCTGAAGTCTTTTTCGAACTTGGGGATGGTAATGTCTCCGGGTGCGCTCGTAGATTCGCTGGACTCTGCGGAAACGCCTTGCTTCTTGGCGGAGGCGGTGCCGGCGAGAGTCGAAGGGCCTTGATGCAACGTCGATAGAATGTCCGCTTCTTTGTTGTGCTTCGACGTCGTCTGCTGCAGGACGCTCTGGGGCAAATAAATCGGGTAATTTAAGCAATTTTCGGTGATTCGAGGATAATACCCAGCGATTGCGCTATGTAAATGAGGCGAGGCGTGCGGGGAAAATTAGGCCGGAACTCGTCGCACGCCATTGGGCTATTATACGCGGCGCGATTACGGCCTAGGTCGTTCGCGCAACAACATATTCGGCTGGAAATCGCGTGATTTTCGCGCGGTTTCTTTTGCTTTATGTTCATTCTTTCCACGTGATGTATTCGAGCCTTGACCTTGATCCATTTCGCGTTGCGCGGCGTCGAATCGCGCCTAGTTTTGTTTTAAAAATCAGTATTGGATGCTAACATGTTTGCGCGATGACACGCCGCGTCGGAAGCGCTCTTATCGGAGGGCACAATGGGGAACAAGACAAAAGGTGCCCGGGAACTGAAAGGACATTGTGCGCGAAGATGTTCCTACAACTAGATGTCAGTGGCAACAATAGATACCTTCAGTTTGTGTACTTCTCGTTGATATTTCAAGACAGCGGCGTCTTTGATTTGCAATTCTTTCCTGGTGGTGTTCAGTTCGGAGGTGAGCGCGCTGTTCTTGATCTCGAGCTCGCGCAGATCTTTCTCAAGCTTTGGCACGATGTTTTTCAGATACTCGTAGTCAGATGGCACGGTTTGCGTGAGCTGGTCCTTGGCGGGTATCTCGCTGACGATGCGCTTGTGCGCGGCGTCGACGGACACCTTCCGATGGAGGGTCACCCCGTTGCCCATTGGTCCCAAGATTCCGAAGTCCTGCAGAAACTTTCGAGCCGCGTCCTCGGAGGACTCCGACTGCGTCTGCGAGCGCTTGTACCTCGGTCTGATGAGCGGCAAGATGAGCGCCTGTTCCGGGGAAGCGGTGCGCTCGAACGGCGTCACTTCCGGATTGGAGAGGCGCTTCTCGTGCGAACGGTAGCGGCTGTGGTTGACGGACGCGCTCGAGGACCGCTTCTTGTCCTCCGCATGGCTCCCCTGGAAGCGCGAGCAGCCGCAATTCGCGAACAGACTGCCGCACGTGTGGGTGGTTTTAAATCGGCGCACTTCCACAGGTGCAGTGGCGCCCTCGACGCGCACGCTCGCTGGTGGGGTTGGCGGCGCCGCTTCCATTGGGGGCCGCTCGGCGCGGCAGCCCCCCGTCTCCATCGCGACGAATACGCACAACTGCCGAACAATAGCCGGAATATGTTAAAAAACACGTATTCATTTACAAAAATATACAAAAGATTGTGGCGTTATTTAAGTACCTTTTGTACAAACAGAAAACATTTATAATTTACGCGGAAATTGTTTAAACAATTAATACGCGCCACACAAATGCACGCTTTTCAGGCATTTACAACTAATATTGACTTAACGGGAAAGCGCAGTTGTCTTCGGGGCAAATTCCGCCGTGCTCATTGGAAATCTTTCAATTTCGCACACAATCTTTTCGAATACATTAACGCCGACCTTTCTGAGCTTGTAGGTGATCTGTTATGCCGCACAAAAGAATAATAATAACGTGGATAACAATACCTGGTGTGGAGATTCGGTGAAGCGTCTGAAACGCCGTCGCGTCGATTTTTAGCAAAACCGCGAACAACAAAACGTCTAGAACACTAGTTGTCGCGCAACAAATCGTCGAATTATCACTTTTATTGTTAGATCACATTGTCCGTGACCACCGCGCTGGTGCTAATCCTGCACGTTTATTACTGGCCTTGTTTTCTACTTGCGTTCTCCGCTGTAATCTTATCATTACCTAAATAAAGCCGAAATCGTTTATTAAATTGTTAGCACTGGCTCACCGACTCACGCCCGTAATTCGCCTT
The DNA here is from genome assembly GCA_030557295.1 of Ecitodaemon sp. MM-2014. Classification (NCBI taxonomy): domain Eukaryota; kingdom Metazoa; phylum Arthropoda; class Insecta; order Coleoptera; family Staphylinidae; genus Ecitodaemon; species Ecitodaemon sp. MM-2014. Next base: position 1,651 of record JARRAA010018887.1, on the reverse strand, counting down.
CTCATTATATACCTACCTGCACTCTTACACATACAACTGCGGCATTCGTGGCAGAAGCGTTTATGAATAATTTAGCCTGATGCGATAGTTTCGATAACACTTTGTTTCTTTTTTTTTCGCTTTTTATGAAAATGCCTGTAATGGAAGCATTTCGGCTTTAAACATTTTACAAATGAGTACATACTGCGCATAAATTTGGCTTGTTAAGATAATTATATGATTATTTGGAGGCCAAATGACTGGAAATATTTGTTGCTAAATTTAGACTAGTTTTACGAGAATCGTGAGTTGGAAATATTTGAAAATTGTCCTAAAAGACGCGGGAAATTTGATTTAAATTGACGTTTAGTTCAAACAGATGTATGTAGATGTCTCTTAATGTCTGTTTCAAAGAAAAAATAAAATAAATAGTTTAGTTTCTCAAATAAAATCAACGAATAGATAATTTGCAATCACTTAAGCGATTGCACATAATATTATTTATAGTATTGTGTAAATTTCGTTTTAAAAAAATATTTTTTATAATAAAACGAATAGAAATAAAAATGAATTGCGCTGACACGCATTGACTAAAAGCGAAACTACGCGCATCTTCTGTTCAGTTTAATCCTGCCAGATGGCACTCTATGTTCGTATAAATTCAAAAATTCACACCATTCTGCTATTTTCCCATTTCTCGCATAACCACGTAAAACTAATTCTGTAAATACTCCGTAACAAAGTCAGGGTCAAAATATAAACACCTCAACGGCTCACCAGGTGTCCCAAGCATAAAACTAACCGTGCCAACATTCAAACCCAACACAAAACGTTTTAACTTGTATAAATACCCATAGAAATAAAGTAAATCACAATAAATTAATGCAATTTAAAATGTAGGTCCGTTGGTTTGGAAGATTGCGACTTTTTAGTGCTCGTGGAGTCTGGAAACTCTGCCATTTGTGTAACTGCCTCAGTTGTCGTCCTCATCGCATGCTCGTGTTCATGTTTCGATTTCTTCGAAATCATGCTTTCCAAATGTTTCGCGCGCAGTGCTTCGATATTATCCCGACGAAAAACGTCACCTATAAGCTTCGCCGTTGTGCCTAGACTTTCGCAATCCCGCGAATGACTTACGATCATCCAGCTTCCCTGCAAAATTTCGCGCTTTCTGCACACCCTGCATTCGCCCATGAAAGTCGCCATGATTTTGTCGCGGTGATTCACCGCGTTGATGATTATGAACTGGGAATTATTCAAGAACGGAAACGTCAGGGTTGTGTTCCAGTCCGCGAAGTTCATGAATCCGTAGTGCACCCGATCGTGAGGCTTTATGCGGTGGAGGTGCATTTCGCCGGACCCCTCGGCGCGCAGATAGAACACACCACCAGCTGCATCAGATACCCATTGACCGTCCATGTTGCAATTACCTAGAAACAATATGTATAGTCATAAATTAGAATGATTGGATTTATATAATGTACTAGGATGCTGTATTTTCTCATCGGTGTTGTTTTTCAGCACGTGTACTTCCTGCAGGACTTGATCTAGAAGATTGGCGGCGTTGTGATCATTCTGGACGGCATGAACATCTCTTTGTTGCAACAGGGAGTGTATAATGTTGAGCTTGTCCAAGAGTAATTCCTGACGCTTTTGTCTCGGACCAGAAAAA